>JANHJO010008608.1:0-14559 GCA_032468235.1 Pseudoxyrhopus heterurus | reverse complement strand
AAATGGAATTGAATAAATCGAAAGATATTTCTGGAAAAAAGACAGAGGATTTGGCAGACTTATGGGTGGACTGGCAGCAAAAAATAGGAGTATGGGAGGTAAGCGCAAAAGAGAAGAAGTGGAACTTCCAAGAGGATGAGAGATGATGGGTAGGAAGGATTTTTCTTAAAAAAAAGAAAAAAGATTGGCCGTACTAAAAATTAGAATAGATAAAAAATTTAGAAATAGGGGGAATATCCTCATATATATATTTTACTTAACACATTTTAAGTGAATATTAGAGGTTAAGATCAGAGTTTGAAAAAGAATGTTTTTCCTTTGCTCAAAAATAATGCTATTACTATTAGAAGGATGTAGCAAATATGGAATAATTGAAAAATGAAGAATTATGGGCTGATATAGTTATGTATTAACAACATTAGACCACATAAGTCTGATTAATGTAGTAATTCTCATTGTATCAATATTACTTTTGTATCAAAATGAATGACATTCAGACACCACACTGTCCATGAAATGATATTGATGTATGCTTAAAAGTAAAAAAAAACTTTACAAAAAGAAAAAAGAAATTTAGGGTCAAGCTTAATTTAAAGTGAATTGCAAAGGAGTTTGGGTAACTTTAAGTGAATTTAGGACTGTCTCTGTACTTAAAAAGTTCCAGGTTTTTTTGGAAAGACAATATCCTCTTCTATTCTTATTGGCACTGGGCTGAAAGCAATTGAGCAAAGGTCCTCTGATTGATTTAATGATCTTTGCTTTCTCAGCCTGTTGCAAAAAAAGCTAAATTTATCAGCTGCAAAGCCTCTTTGTCCCTTTTAAATGGTGACTTTTTTTTTTTGAAAAAAAAATCCTTAACTCTGGCATAGAATGAACATTGCTTATCCATGCTGTGCCCGTGGAAATGCTCACCGTGAGAAAGTTTGGGAACTTCTAAATTATGTTTCTATGTAAGTTATTGTCTTTCTGGAAGGTCAAATGCTTTTCAGTATTGTGTGGGAGAGAAGACATTTTATGGAAATGTATCTTCTGTGTTCATTTATCACTTTGAAAGACGAGCAACACAAAGATAATTATGGCTGAAGTGGCACAGGGAAGAGACGTTTGCTGAATGGGTAGGCAGAAGTATGGCGCATACTTCTTTTGCTCAAAGTTTGTTTTGAACTCTGTCTGCCCTTGATTGTCACAAAGCTGGGTGTTCGGGAAATAGAGCACCTGCTGATTCTGAAGCTGTCACCTTAACAAGCTCTATTCTAGGTACCATCAACTAATAAATATGACCAGATGCCACCATACATTTGAAGAGGTCATTGCACTGTGTGGGAAGAGATCTATTCTGACGTCCATATATGAGAAATTCAGAACAATCCTGAGAGGGTGAAAAACCTGAAAAACTAAAAAGAATATTGGTTTATTGATCTCATGAGTGAGCTATTATATTCCTGTGATGCTCTTCTTAGGCTTAAAATCTAATGCACAGTCTTTAGCTTTAATCTTTTGGAAGTGCTTTCTGGGTTCATGCAGAAGGAATCCTTCTAGTTTGTTCCATAATTTCTCAGAACAGCAATAGTCAACATTGCTTTTACCATACTATAACAAAATAAGAGCTCTGTGTTTAGTGAAATAAACTAGAAACATGCTTTTAAATACATCTGAACTCTAAATAGGAAATGTAAATGACTCCTGTATTAAAAAGGGATATTGCAAACAACAACAACAACAAAACATCACCAATCAAGGAATATTATCTGTTCTCTTAAACCAGAGTTAATTTTAAAATGAAAAGTGAATGTTTTGGTTTTTCGTACCATCCACATATCTTTGGGACTATACATAAAATATACACATGATTGAGATAAGGCAATGGTGACAAAGTTGTAGCAGAATGGGGATTTGTATTATTTAAAGAAATGTAGTTTTTTTTTTTATCTATTCTGGATATGGCATTTCTTACTGGGAAAATAGAGTGACTTTCTTCTCTGATTGTTTAGATAGTTTAGCTTTCTGGTAAATGTCTCAGTGATTAAAATACAGGGGAAAGTGCTTGATGTTGAATCGTATATGGGTATTGAAAGCTTTTTATTTATTTCAAGGGCCATTAATGCTGAATTATTTAAAAACAAAACTTCATAGAGGTTTAACTTATGACACTTCCTTATAAACTACACACTGGCACAAATTGTACGGCTTTAGAATAGGACACAATTTACTGGTTTGTAGTTTTTGGTGGTAACATTGACTTAAAAATTCAGCGTTGCATCATTCATTTTGCTTCCAAGTTTCTAAATCAAGTGGCTGAAATGTACCTTTAAAAAAAAACTTGTAACAGCAAATTTGTAACTTTACAGGTTGTGTATTCTTTCTTTGCAATTTCTGGTTTATTCTAGCCTGACTGGCTCTAGAACTAAGCTATTGAAATAATTCCTTTCTCTCTGCCAAAAAACAAAAGTAATCAGAATTAGAAATGATAAATTAACAGAAATTTTATATTAGAATCATGCCCAATCAGTAAGATAGATTACTCCGCTTCTGTGGACTGCAATATAATATTATACATTTATAGCAATATTGTTTGATTTGTTGAGAGATTGTAAATGTAAAAAAGTGAAAGATTATTATTGAAGATAGAAATAGATCTTGACCAATATATGATCTTCATGAAGAGTTTTATTCTGCTTTTTTACAATGAAGTAGCATTACACCTGTGAAAGAGGCATAATCTCTCATACACACCATAAATTCTAATATTACAGATATCAGGTAGACAATGATGTAGGGTTATATTTATTTTCCCCAAGCCAACATCTTTCAGCTTGTTTTGTTGCATGATCTTCATTTCTTACAGCCAATGAGAGGGGCTGTAGGGGTTGACTTCTTAGAACTAGAAGTGAAGTAGTCTCAAAGGTGCTTTTTAAAAAGGCAACTGGACTTTGTTTTTTCTTTGAGGAAGATATTTCGCTTCTCATCCAAGAAGCTACAGTCAGAACTGAAGAAGCTTCTTGGATGAGAGGCAAAATGTCTTCCTCAAAGAAAAAAACAAAGTCCACTTGCCTTTCAAAAAAGCACCTTTGAGACAACCATGACATGGATGACTGAAGATCTCCATAGACATAGAAGTGAGGTAGTTTCCCTGACACATTTCTGCTACAGCTTCACCATTCCAATGTTTCTTGGGTGCATTTTGCAATGTGCACAGTTGTCAAAAAGACCCCATAATTTGACCAGAATTATAGTTTATTGAGGCAAGTTTTTATAACAGAACCCTGAAAATTGACATTTTCCCTTCCTTCCTTCTTATGCTCTAGGGACTCAGGGCAGACCCAGTCTGTGTCTGTTCTTAATGTTTTCCCTGTTTCCTGAGCTTATATGTTTTTATAATTATTTCTGCAGTTTTTCTTCAGTGTTTTCTCTGTGGCTCCCTATATTAGGTTGTATGCATGTGATATTACACTATAAAATAACTAATGATTTAAAATTTCTGGACACATTTTTGAAAGTCTGAACAGTTTTTCAGACAGACATCTCTTCACATGGAGAAAACATGATTAAAAATAGAAATCACGCTTTTCCAATTGAAAACATACATTTTGTACTGACTTTTTAATTGCTATACACTGCATAGGTATATAATTGCCAGAAGGAAAATAAACTGGTAACTGTATATTAGTTTTAATAGTGCAACTGCATAAATAAAAATGGAAAAATTGCCAGTGTAGGATTGTATAGTTGCTGTCCAGAATATTTACATATTATTATATTATTGAATAAAATAATTTGTTGGTGGAAGGATGTGGGATGTTATTGTCATCAAAAAATAACAGCAGTCACTATGTGTTGAATGCCACATTCTGTATCCAGATCAAGACCAATACATATAAGTAGTAAGATGCTTATATTCATTTGTATTTTATCTTGTTTTTCTTTTACAATAAATGCATGAATAAATCTGATTTTGGAAATGGGGGAGAGCGGAGGGGAAGGGGGGAAGAGAGGAGAGGATCAGAATTTGGATGGACAATTAACATCCCATAATAGCTTGGAGAATGAAAACAGTAATTTTTGAACTTGTAATTTTAACAATGGAGAACTGCATGTCTCTCTTCATTTCATATTGTCCCAAGACTAGTAATTATTTAGTTTATGCTGGCAGAAGGAGGAGTACCAAAGAGTGGAGCAAAGAACTAGTACCTATAAGGAAAAAAAGGACATACTGCTGTCCTGGATTAGAAGGAGTCCTAAATAGATTTGTATGCCTCAAAGTATTAATGAATTGCAGAGACATCTATATTGTTCCATGAAGATCCAAGGATGGATATATCACTTCATGAAACAGTCCCTGACTTCTGCAGTCAGAACTTTCTTTTTACGTATTGAGTTTGAATAGCAAAGATGATTAAGAAATCTATAGAAGCAAAAATAATAGCTAAAATGACAGGAGTTACTCAGAAGAACTGCTGAAATGAATGGGAAACATTTTTCTTTTAATTGCCAGTCACCAGCTATGTTATCTTTTTTTCTTGAAAAAAAATTAGAGAATGAAGATACAAATATGAGAGATCTCTCTGTCAGATTATGTGATTTTCCTCATTAGCAGAGTTTCAAAATCAATTGAATAATATGGATATTTATTAAAAACACTATATGCATAACATTGCTTCATTATGCACAAACATTAACAAAAGTTTAAAATGTGCATAAGATGAAATCTTACACAAAAAATATTTATATACATATCTGCAATGACATTCATGTCCTAATCAAGTCATGTCTTCTTTTTAAAGGAATGAATCTTAATCAGCACATCATAGTGTCAGGCTAACCTAAATTGGGTAGGTAGGTCTATTTAATTAGGCTTGCTTCTCATTTTCAAAAGTGAACAGGAAAATTTTTCTTCATGTATAATAATTCATGAAATGGTTTAGTCACTGAAAGATATTCTCACCATTGCTCACCAATCAGGTTCTCATTGGTTTGTCCTCCTTTCAGTCAGAAGGCCAGGTTGGATTAGTCCATGTGATTGTCATGTGCACTCAACGTTCTTCTTCTTCATTCAGTATGTATTTCAATAAGATGTTGTCTGTAATGTATATTTTGGGAACTGCATTTTGAGGACATTAAATGGTATCTCAATAATTTCATCAATGTGGACCTTGTTGTATAGTCAGCTTACTGACGAGCTAATTCTTTCCAGCCAAGATAGTGAGCTTGCAAGAGAGTACCTGTCTCTATTTTTTTTAAAAAAGTTCTCCTCTATTGAATATCTTAAAGTATACACAGGTTCTTATGTCCAGGAAATGCTCAAATAGCTACATCAAATCTAGAAGTACAAAACTGAGCCTATCAATCAATGCAGATCTTTTAAGCAAGCACGATGAGCTCACTATATGCTTCTGAAATAAACAGATGAACTGTGCATCTTGTGCCAATTAAAGTTTCCAAATGGACTGTAAGGAGAGCCTCATGTAGAGCACATTGTAATCATCTGTTCATAGTATAAGTAAGGGATGGATTTGCCCGGTCAGACCAATTCAGAAATGGTTACATGCTAATCATTAAGTGTAATTGTGCAAATGCCACAGCCATCTGGAGATTCAAGGACATCACAAGATCAAGGAGACCTCCCAAATTATGAACCTGATCTTTCATAGGGAATATAAATCTCTCTTCTATTTTATCTGGATTTAATCTCAGTTTAGTACTCATTGAATCCAGGTAATGTTTCGGTAATGAGTGTTAATTTTCTTGAAGTTAACTAACAATGAACCATAGAGAACTTGCATCCGAACATTTCTATTATATCCTTTTAATATGAATGAACAAAGCAACAAAAAGAACTTGTATTTTAAAGCTCTCTTAGTTATGTTATGCTCCAGACATATTAATGTTATCTGTACTTGCATGAATTCTGTTTCTAATTTCATATATTTTTACATTGATTGTATTAGGTTCTACCTTCTGCATTACTCTCTTCCATAATATATTACATAGTATTATACTATGGCAACTGACAGAGAAAAATGAACAATAGCGCTGGACAAAATCGCATTGCATATACATTACATTTTATTGTTAGATTCCTCTTATTGACAGTCTACTCTTGGGTAATACTAACATAATGAATCATTTTTTTAAATACAGCATTCAACCTAGCAAAGAACATAAATATGTACTGTATAAGATTCTGACCCATTTCTCAAGATGCACATTGTTCATTCTATCTCCGTCTCTGTCTCCGTCTCCGTCTCCGTCTCCATTTCCATCTCCATCTCTATCTCCATCTCTATCTCTATCTCTATCTCTATCTTTCTATCCATCTACATCTATCTATCCATCCATCTATCATCATCTATATCTCATTTCTTCACATGCTGGAAACAAAGCTTTTCTTTATCTTTGCCACAACCTTCTGGGTTGATCTGGGAAGATTGTTCAGAGATTTATGATCCTACTTTATTATGAGGCTACTATCAAAGGAACTTCTATTTAGTTGTTTGTTTCTGTAAATTGACTAATTACAATTACATAAGCTTGAAACAAACAACCCTCCCTCCCAACCTTCTCTTTATTGTTGGTGCTAAATTGCACGATAGACTCAGAGTAGTTAAAGGAGAAGCACAGTTCCTCCTTAGTGATTGAAGATCTTTCTGCCCCCATTCAATGTGCTGGTGTTCTCTCAGGGTGTTTATGCCCCCCCATTATATGGGCAAAATTAGCCATATAATATTTATGGTATTAATATTTATGATATAATGAACAAAGAGCAGAATGAATTCCAACTTTTATATCATTAATGCTATCTAATCCTACAAATTTCTTATCTTCCTATGATCCAATTACAAATGGGGACATATTGTGATCCCGTGATGGCCAATAATGTGAGGATTAGTTGTAGCTTTTTTCAGTGTCGTATCGTTGAACTGTTGCACCCTCTCTCAGCCCCAGGAAGGATGAAATGGCATTTCTGAAATCTTGCTAGGAAACTGCAGGGACTGTGGTCCAGGCAGTTGCCAGGAGTCAAAACTGATTCAAGGACACACACACACACACACACACACACACACACACACACACACACACTCGTTCACCTGGTCATATGTCTTTCTAAATCATATTGTCAACCTAAACTGGGACATATATAAAGTTCCTCATCCCAATTTTATTGAAACATTTTCTAATGCATGGAACAAATTTGTACCTAGCCAACTTTGGTGGACTTCCAAAAGCTAAGCAGGGTCAGGCTTAGTTAAAATTTTGATGGGAAAACATCTAGGACTGTACACTACAAGTGGACCTTGACTTATGATCATTCATTTAGTGACCAAAGTTATTTGACAGCCTATCCAACTTTACAATTACAGGGGTATTTTAACTCCCCTCATCCACCTATTTCCTTCCACCTGTGTCCTTTCAGCCCCCTGCTGCCCTGCACTCCACCAGTTGACCTTCACTATTTCTTGTTTCTGCTGTTGAGGAGTATGCCTAGCCTGGCTGTGAACTGAGCTGGGCTTCTGCTGAGAAAAATAGAGCAAAAAGCAGCCCCTTCACTTTTTACTTTCATAGCATGAAGGGACTTTTTGGCACTGTGGCTCTGGAACTACTTGGACCTTCTTGGAGCAAGAAGATGGGCAAATGTTTTCTGGGTAGTGATGTGTAGGGTGGCAGAGGTCTTGGAGTGTGGGATGGCAAGGACCACTGTGGCTGGGACTGGAATGGGGAAGCTGTGGCTTTCCAGAATGTTCAGGGTGGCCAAAAGAACAAAGATAGGAGGAGATAGGCAGGAGGGGGCAATTGTAAGCAGTCCCTTATTTACTGAGGCTCAGGGCTGGCAAGGACCTGGGTGACTTGGCTTGGGATGAATAATTGCTTAATATCCCATATTTCTCAGTTAACAATGGCAACAGGGATTGCTGAGATTGCCATCACTAAGCAATGCTATGGTGTCTTGTTTTCTCTACCTGTAATCATACTATATTGGTTTACTGTTGCAATGAAATCAAAACAGCATTGCCGAAGAAAGTAATGGCCAACTAATTATATGGCATTTTCACAAAAACAGCAGATAGATAGATATATGATAGATAGATAGATAGATAGGTAGATAGATAGATAGATAGATAGATAGATAGATAGACAGATGATAAATGACAGATAGGCAGATAGACAGATGATTGATTTAGGAACCAGGAATCAAGTCTACTTCAAGGATCATTATATTTTCATGTCCATGTGTACTTTATTTATTTTTAGGATCGTCAGAAATACATTTTTGCTATCTTTGACACTATAAATTTCCTTTCTCCAGACATATCTGTAGAATAATATGCAAATTTATATCCAAATAAATGCTCTAGCTAGATAGTATCCTGTAAATACCAGGAGCTGGGATCTGCAATAAAAGTCTGTTGGCTTTATATCATAGTTGTAAATTTCATGACTGCTACATATCAGGGTTCCCCAACCCCGGGTCCATGGACCAGTGCCAGGCCACAGCCCATTTGAAACTGGGCTGCAGAAGTAGTGCGCAGTGCACGCATGAAGCTGCATTTGTGAAAGCAGCATGCGCAACCATCCCCTCTGCCTTCCTCACCTCTGCTGCTGCCTCCGTCAGTTTGCTGAACTGGAAATGTTGGGGACCACTGCTATACATGACACCAAATACTAGAGCAGAGAGACTGTACTTACAATAGACTTCTGTTATGCTCCAAATCTCATTTGAAATTATTAAATTATTATTGCAATTAAAAACAAAATTGAATGGCAATCTGACAAATTAAAAACCAGTTTCTTACATCCTATTTGTTTACAAGAATGCTACTGTCTCCAGAGGTAGCATTTTTGTAAACCAAAAAATAGTAAGTAATAAAAAAACTGCTTGGAAATATTTGTATGACCAGAAAAAGAAAGGTAAAAACTAGACCGATGTGTTATAGAGCAGTCAAGGGGCATATGGGAAAGATACAGAGCAACCATTTCAATTTGCATTCTGATAACCCTGGTAGCCATATTTGTGAAGATGCATAACATCCTTGTAACATTCCAGGCATGCATTCCATCCTAAATGGTTGCTTGTATGTCATTATATTTTTACGAAACAAAGAACTATAAAGATTAAAGATTAGATTTTCTTTCTGTTAAATAACTATAGTTGCTTCTCTAGTACTCTTGATGGTGGATAGTTACTAGGTATACAACATTATACTCTAACACTTAGTACTTAGTTATGCATATTTAGCAAATATTAATGTTATGGCATATAGTCATGCTGGCCACATGACCACGAGAGTGTCTTCACACAATGCTGGCTCCCTCAGCTAGGAAATGGTGATGAGCACTGATGCCTAGAGTTGGATATGACTGGACAGAGGAAATCCTTACCTTTAGGTGTTTTTTTTAAGTGAATGTGCCATGGATGTTTATCCTTTTTATCTGGCATGGTCCCATAAAAAATTGTATCTCCAAAGTTGATACTTACATCTCAAAAAGTCTCTTTGTTGTTTACTGAAGCTACCCTTAAAAAGATGAAAAGCAATTTTTGAGAAATTATAGTTGAAAGGAAAACAAATGCTCCCTCCATTATAATTCTGAGACATCTCAAAATTCCTAGTGTTTACTAATTTACATGCAAAAACTGTGTATTAATTGTGTTAATATATTTTATATGACATTTAGTTTGATCTTGATTTATAAACCCCTGTTGCATTTATCATTATAGCAGTTCTGCAGGGACAAAAAATGTCCATTTTATAGACAGAATCTGGGAAATAAGTTTTACCTTATTATTATTATGTGTTGTTGTTGTTGCACAACCATATCTGAATCCTATCCAATAACTATATTGATCAAGTGGAGCTCAAGATATGTTGGATTACAACTTCGGGTATTATCAGGTATTATAAATTCAATCAATACAGTGGGATATCTAGTTGGGGAAAGCTGTCCTTGAGAGAGACTTAGTCTAGACTGCATGTTGTCTCTCTAATCAGCTTTCCCCCCCAAAGCTGACAATGTGAACTATCTCTGCCTATGCAGCTTTGTGCACAAAGCATTATTAGGCCCACAGGAATCTGTAACCCAAGGCTCTCATATATCTGATCCAAGTCTGACAATCATTTATACCACTCTGGCTTCAATATGAGGATATTTGTTTGTTATTTCTTCATGTAGCTGTCAGCAGTTTTTAATCGATAAAGAGATGGTAAAAAATCTCTTTGTAATTATTAAAGGTACTTTTTAAACCGACATTAATGTCTAAAAGATGTTCAATAGTATTTGAAAGCCTGGTGCCTAGTAACAGCAAATATTGGTCTGAATGGAGCTCAAATCTCTCTCTCCCTCTCTTTGTGTGCATCTCTCTGTGTTTAGAACCAGAAAAAAAAAAAGAGAACAAAAGAACAAAAGTTTTGGATGACATGGAGAAAACATCTTAGAGTTTTCAATTTTTTTCCCCTATTAGGAAAACTAGAAAGCATGACTATTTGATTGGAAGATTTAAGCAGCATTTTCTGTTGACTGTAATTCTAGCATTTTACATCAGAGGAAGCAATTTATACAATGGCTCCACCTTCTGTGTAAAATGCTGTGACATTACTCAATAATCTAGTATGGGTTATCCATAAAAAAAAGATGAACAAAGTAATTGAAAGTCTCTTTGGGAGGATTATGGGGGTTTCTTTTAGCTACAAAGGCTACAACATCCTATCATGTACAAAATGATGCATTAAATCTAGATTAATTCCTTTAATCACTGTATATACCTCCTATATGTTTTCAGTGTGAAATATGGATGTATTCCAAGTTTCATCATGATTAGATTTTCTTTTGGCCTATTGCCTGGAATATTAATATGCATATTAAATAACAATTATTTTCAGATACAAGGTTCATTTTCAAAAATTATCAAACAGATGTAGGAGGCCTCAAGTCTTATTTGGTTTAACGGTTGTTTTCATTCTGCAGTACATTATGAAAATCCTCCAAAAGGAAACTTAGGGTCTACAGCAAAGTTCTCAAGCCACAATAGTCCTTTAGACAAATTGTTTCCTAGTTCTCCTAGTATACATCCCGTTTACTTAGTCTATGAACACTATCACTTGTTAATTGCCATTGCTGCTGACTGGAAAGAAATTAGAGAACTTTTTCAAAACCTTTAAGCCTACAAAGCACAGTTTGCCTCTGAGGAAACCATATCATTCCCTCCCCCCAACTACAATGTCCAAGAATTTTGAGGATTAATCATGCACGGGAAAAGGTAATTTACCTTCTTACTGGAAGTTCATGTTGTTATTGAATGAAGTTCTACTCAGAAGCTAATATTGATAACGGTTTTGTGTTTTTTTTTCTTTGCAACAGATCTCTTTCTGCATGTTAAACTTATAGATAAATACTGTACTATAAAAAGTTGCATCTTCATTTAACAGGCTTGGGGAATTGGAAAAAAAAGAAAAGGGTGGGAAACACAAAGGTCATTGGGATGTATAAATCTTTAGTTCTAAATTTTCAAGCAAAAGAAGACAATCCAGGATGGATTTATTGAGCATACATTACAAGGATACATTTAGTTCCAAATAGTCCTGAGTACAAACATGCCATACATAAAGATTATTCTTTGGTGCATCTGTATTCTTGTGGTGCTGCTGTATTTACAGGAACCAGGAATGCAGCAAATTACTTTTGGGAAAGAGAGAAGAGTTAAATAAAGCAACAACCCAATTCAGCACAGCATCTCTTATATTGAGGAGATCCATAGTGGAAATCCAGATATATAATATGTGCTGTAATCATATAACAGGATTTAGGAATACAACAGTAACCGAAAGATATACTATACAATAAAGCATTGTGTCACTGGGAATTGACATTTGGAACACAGAGATAAAGTGGTGAGGAAGTGTTTCCCATCAACAGAGAAATTTAAGGGTTAATGATTAATGAATTAAGAATAACACCAATCTATGTTGTTGGTAATTAGTCTATACACATTTAATGTTAGCTTTCAGTATAAAAAATTGATGAGATGCCTGTTTAGTCATTCTAAGCAATCTTTTGAATTTCTCTTACAAAAATTCCCTGAGTTGAATAATTCACATGAGACACTCCTTCTGAAATTCATCCAGATTGATCATGTGTACCACTGAATTGATTTGGTTATCTGTAGCTGTAAACCAATCGACTGATTTCTCATTCGATGTAAGTCCTGATGGTACAGATCATTCTGCTTCTAAATAATTAAAAATTGAAAGATGTGGGGGCTTATCCAAGGTTCAAATTCCTTTTAATGGGATTATTGACTAGCCAAATATAACAGCTTTGTTTACGTTCCAACAGATGCCGGTGCCCATCTAACTTCTAGGGGAACAAATACTGTTGTAGGATTCCTGCAGCTAGCCACATCAGCTCTTCCTTATTTTTAATCCCGCTTTTAAGCAGAGACGGCTTTTTTCTACATACATAGCTACTTTATTCATCCTTTTTTTTTGTACAAGGGAAGAATAATAATAAGAGTTATTTTTCCACAACAAAGAGTTATTTTGGATCATTGTAGAATCTTTTGAAAGTTTATTGTAAGTTTGTTGATTTTAAGAAATTATATGGTGAAGTAGTAGAATCTCATTATGAAACTCCTTTTCTGTACTTTGCCTAACCTTGCTTATCCTGAAACAAAAAAAAAAGATGAGTACATACTGTAGGCATATATGTAGGCTGGCAGAATGAGCCTGATTCATAAATAATATTCAGGCAAGTTTCAAAATTCAGGCAAGTTTCAGAATTCTTACATTAAAGAATAAATATCATTTGTATGTTGTCAGAGATTGGCAGTATTTTCAGTTAGAATATTTACTGATACTTCAGTTTGGATCTGTATTATTTTCAGCTTTAAAATTATTAGAAGTGATCATTAAATTGTACAAATCAAAGAAGTCCACAATTAGTTTTTATAAACATTTGTTATTGCTAAACTAATTTCACATGGAAATTTTAAAGGCAAAATGGGACAAGGAACAGGAGATTGCTATTTTGATTGAACATTACGAAACTATCTTAATATCTGAATCAAAATTTCAGCAGAGCTTAATCTATAGTTTATCCAACAACAACAGCATATCTTGAATCTAGTAGACTCCATTGCATTTGTACAGAAAAGAAATGAATAAAATAATTGTGCTGAAAAATTGTACTTCATCAAAACGCAAGTTGCCTTGTTGAAAGTATTTGTGTAAGATATATTTGACTTTGAAAGAAGATTTAATATTTTCAAACATCTATGTTAGTTTGAACTGCATACTTATTACACAGAAATTGGAGGTTAAATTCTGGAAATGTTTTCTTTGTGCTATACTTATTTCTAACAGACTTTTTTGGAAAGATAAATTTATGGTACCAATTACTCAGTGACCTGAAGACTTGATGTCACTTGCAACTCATGACTGAATTCCTCAAGATTGAACAAGATGAATCTACCAAGATTTAGAGTTGTATGGACAATAATAATGAAATATGATAATTTTTTTATTAAACCTCTTATCTAAACCTTAGTATGCATGTATACATGCATGAGGAACTTATATGTTTTCTTTTTTGTTTTGTTTAATTATGTATTTAATTTAGATTCAGTGGAATTTATTTCAATGTTAACACGTGCATTTTTGCCTTGCAAAATACAAACAAGTTGTGAAAATATAGAAAACAGTGCTTTCATTGTCAACAACCAAGTTGACATTGAAATACAATTATTTTCAAGAGATGAACACATTTTGTTGGTAAATATTTTATTTATATTCTGATAAGACTCAGTTTTAAAAGTGCCTTAATGATTTCTGAGCCATGCATCAAAGAACAGATGCGTTATTACGGGTAATAATATGATTATATTACTATATGACACAAAATTAAATATACAGTCCTATTAGCTGTATTAGTACCTAACTCATCTAACACAAAAGGATCAACATTCTTTCCCCCGCCCCCCTCTAATAATTTGGGAAGTCCATCAGAAGTATTGATTTCCTTATATTTTATTCCTGGACCCATTCAGACATTAATAAATGGAGTTGTTGGTGAAGTTCATATAAGCCACATGTGCTTTCAACGCAAGATTACTATATGCAGCAGTCACACCATATGAATGGAGGAGTTAAGCTATAGCCATGATTAGTTATCATCTTTCCTAGTTGTAGATGCCTTAATAGCTCCTTTTGCCTCTAACTAGTAAACCAACCATTGATAGTAAGTTATCAAGAACAGTGATGCTCTGCTCATAGAAGAAAATGATCATATAAGAAGCAGTTGTACAAACATATGATAAGTCCTGAAGGTTATCTTTCTAGTCCTGCTTGTCTTGGGGGCCAGCCAGATTCCTTTAGGAAATTATTGAAGAAGAATATGAGTACAGCATCATTCTCTGATCCATGGTCTTCAAAAGCTGATATTCTGTGCCATTTTGAATACTATTTACTTGAAAGCGGATATAAATCTTTACTGATGAAGATAGATAGATGATAGATAGATAGGTAGGTAGGTAGATAGATAGATAGATAGATAGATAGATAGATAGATAGATAG
>JANHJO010008606.1:23080-38337 GCA_032468235.1 Pseudoxyrhopus heterurus | reverse complement strand
CACGAGATCCCCTTTTATGTCCTTCTGACAAGCAAAGTCCTAATGTACTGCAAGATCTTGTGCTACTAACACCGCCCTGAGTCCTTCGGGAGAGGGCGATATAAAAATGTGTTAAAATAAAAATAAAAATAAAATAAAGTCAGTGGGGAAGCCAGATTCACTTCACAATCAGATTACTTACTTATCAACTGAAGTGATTCACTTCACAACTGAGGCAAGAAAGGTCATAAAATGAGGCAAAATTCACTTAACAAATGTCTCACATAGCAACAGAAATCTTGGGCTCAATCTGGTCGCACGTTGAGGACTACCTGCACTTCCAGGTTGGAGACCACATTTTCAAATTTTAGCTGCAGATGAGCAATCAGAGAAAGGTAGAGCTCCATCTCCTTCTTGCAAGCACTTCAGAGGAATCTGGTTTTGGCCATAAAAAAAACAAAATAGCAATAGCAATAGTACTTAAGACTTATTATACCACTTCACAATGCTTTACAGCCCTCTCTAAGCTGTTTACAGAGTCAGTATATTGCCCCCAACAATCTGGGTCCTCATTTTACCCACCTTGGAAGGATGAATGGCTGAGTCAACTTTTGAGCCTGGTGAGACTCGAACTGCCAAATTTCAGGCAGCTGGCAGTCAGTAGAAGTAGTCTGCAGTACTGCATTCTAACCACTGCGTGATGAATCTTGGTTTAACCAGCGTTTTTTTATGTTCTCATACATTTTCTCAAATCATTAGCACATTGACAATACCTATTAGGTATTTTTCAACAGATATTTTGCTTATTCTGAAAGTTACCGGTAGCTTTTTGTCTTACAGAGTACAAGAGGTTTCCCTCCTGTCATAGACTCAGGATAGTTTTGCATATCAGATATTAAGCTTCGCCAGAGTTCTTCACTTTAAGCAAAGTTTAAAAGTATTATTCACGTCCTTTCATGTAGTACAATGGGGAAAAGTGTTAAGCAAAGTCACAATTTTACAATGGCTATGTGTTTGAAACATAAAAATAAAAAAGAACATCTGTGCTGTATTATTTGTCATGCACTTTCCATACTCGCCTCTATGTAGAATTCTTTTTTTTTAAAGTCTTCAACAGCCCATAGAATGCATATCTTTCAAAATACTTTGCCCTGATGATTCACTGGTTCCCAAATCTCTCTTATATTGAAGTTCTGAGCCTCTTCTGTTGAGGAAAAAATGGGAGTGCCTATTGTATAAATTCTCTAAATGCAACAGAGAAGATTAATTTCAACTGTAATTTTGGTGCAAATAATTTTATTAAGATTTCTGCCTTGTAACTTATGTCTATGTGTGATGTGGTGGCTGGCCATGATATCCTGAAAATTTCCTTCTGCCAATTTTTTCATTTCCCTTTGTTACTATTGGTTGTTATAGTAGTAGCATAGTAACATTGCATTTAGAAGTGAAGTGTCTTTGTTATTGTGCATTTGTTCTGTATTAGTGAAGGATTAAGAAGCAATAATTTTTTTGCATTTCAGGTTTAGGAGAATGGCCCTTCTTGTTCAGATAAGACATTTATATATTTTGTCTGCAGGAATATGGCTATGCAGGTATCACAAAATTCTGTGGAACTAAAAAAAAAATAGACAATACAGTACTGTCTTTGCTAGCCCATGTATAGTAGATACTTCCAGAGCTATCAGCATGGCTCAGAAGAAATCACATGAAAAAACTCCAGGCATATTATCATTTTTTTCTCCTCCCTGGGTAAGCCAGCTAGACATCACAAGGCCATGCTGTGATCTAGAAGCTATTTGTTGGTGTATAATTAGTGAAAGTTAAAATATTTGTTAATATTAAGATTGTGTCCTTGGAAATTCTTTATTCAACAAGTAACAGTTTATATCAAAAATTCCTGAGCTTAGATTCAATTGTTTTATTATTAGGACAACACAATTCTTCTACTGGCTTCACAGTATATCGAGATCACTTGGAAATAAGAAAGATGATAAAAGAATACTGGATAATTCCAATATGATTGTTTTTCAAAAAAATAAATGCTTAGATAAGACTCTCACTTAAACTGAAATTATATCAATTGGGAAAAGTAAGTACCAGTATGTACTTTTACAATCAGCTGTAAAATCTCTCTGTTCAAACTTAGGCTAAAATAAAAGCTTAAGACTACACAAGTAAGCCATTTATTGTAAGACAGAACAAAGAGTAACAGTAAATTCAGTCAATACTGGGGAAAATAAGCTTCTTGAAGTAACAAATATGCATTATATGAATTCTTGCAAAAAGCAGCTCATTTTTTTAAAAAACAGCAAGGTAAACAGGAATTTAAAAAAAACCCACAGGGCTAGAAGAGACATGAAATTCTATTTTTTAAAGTGCTGAGATTTATTCAAATGTACATTTACACATTTTATTGTATTGCACTTATTCATTCTTTCCTGTTTTATTTGTTAACTCTGAAGTCATGAAGACACATTCGTTCACAAAATAAAGAATACCTGCATGTGGAAAAATGTAGTTTTGAAATAGTTTCACATGAAGTAGGAAAAACAACCTTTCATCAAGTACACCAAGAAGAAAGGGAATGTATTCCTGAAATGTTAATCAGTACTGTATACTCAGGGCTTTCTTGATACGAAGTAACATTCAAAAATATTCATGCCAGCTACATGCAAAATGATACAATGAATAACCTCAGATATATCATAAGTAAAATGGTTTCTGTACCTAGGCATCATTCAATTTGTTCGAAGACCATGTTACTTTTTCTCTTTCCTGGAACATGGACCAATTATTTCTTTGCTTCTTCCCTAACTCACTACTGAAAAACTTCTAAATTTTCTTCAATTTTTAGAAATAAATATTGAAGATATATAATTATTCATACTTAAAAGTTGATGTGGTCTTTAGAGGTTTATCTTTCAAAAAGTTATGATCTACCAAAACAACTGTGATAACATGAAGCAACTGTATATTAATATAAAAGGCATAAATATGCTTTTTATAAAATAAATTGACAACTAAGGAATATTCCAGTTTCTTTCACATGCTGGTGAACAATTCCCTTCCTCTGATTCGTTACCAAAAGAAAATAATTATGGTACAATGTTTCCTTTTCCAATACTTTGCTGAAATAAGATGAGAAAAATAGAACCATTCTTTTTTCTTAAGATGAAGCAATTATGGTTTGTAGCATTTCCCAAATGAAGAACAAAAGAAACATTAAAGTATTCTTTTATTTTAAATGAATTAAACATTATTTTGTCTCAGACATGTAGCTCACTATTCATTAAAAGATCATCTTTGGCTGCATGAAACAGTGATTTTTTTTTAATCTTGATCAGCTTTTCATGTTCTACTATGAGCTTCTTTACGTAGTACTTTTTAGATGTGCATTTTAAATGACTGTTAAGCATACAAGAGATAAAACACAATAAGCTATGATTGGATGTTCCCGTGGCTTATTATTAAGTATTAAAGCTACATCTTACTGTATCCTATGAATGTACTTAATTATACAAAAGATTATCTGAATTATGGATACTAGAATATGCAAGATCTTGTTTTCATAAAGACTTTTCTTATAGCCTTCAGGTCTCTTCCAGATTATGACTATGTAAATCAAAGCTCTAAATTATGAGACATATTTCTTGAAGTACATTAAGCAAGTCCAGCATTCAAAAACAAATTTATAGGAAGAAATTGTTACAGCAGAAGAGAGCTGCTTTTTGAAGAAATCAGCTGAAAACTTCAATTAAAAAGTACAGCACAGAAAACACTGAATCTTTGAAGATACTGTAAAACAATTCAAGTTTGTTTGTTTTTCTTCTATGAGATGAAACCTTTCTTAACTTCCCCACATACCCACAGCATGTCAGCAGTTAGCTTCTGCAAAAGCACCATTAAATATGGAAGAGTTAGCACCATATATTTTCAGGATCTAACTGGCAACATGCATTGCTGACAATCTGAAACATGGAAATCTGTGTGGTACAGTCATTATAAATAATACATGGCGATTTATGATTATCCATACAGTACAATACAATCACTGATCGATGAACCTTTGAGTACAGTACAAGTCACATCTGAACACCCTGTTAATACTAGAGCATGTTGTAGATGTTAGAAGCATCTTGAGAGTACCACAAGGACTTCATTGTTTGGCTGATTTTCATTCCTCTTTGAAATTCAGGGTCTGATATTTACATGGTCTTGATAGGAACATTGTATGGCTGGTTGAAAGCAATACCAAATAGTCAACCAGCTCTAAAAGATAAATCTGAAGAAGAAAGCAATATCTAGGGAATACAGAATGTCAGATCCCCAAGTTCGGGCTTTTTTCTTAAATTTTTCCTTTTCCCCCTGTGAAACTGAAGAAATGTTGTGGAAGAATTTAAGAGATGTCTGAACAGTACAGCAATCAGTCTGGTAGCAGTCAACAGGAGAGTTTAATATTTAGGGGCTAGCAGCTTTTACAGGGAGTAAATATAAAATTTGACGTTATCAGTCTACATACTATCAAAAGGGAGATGGAAAGCTACCCTATTTTTCCTGCTGCAGCAACATTTTAAATGGATGGACACCTATGCATTTAGGATTTAAAAGCAAAAACAAAAGCCACAATTTTGGGGCTCATTTTTTCTTCTCACTGCAGAAGCATTCACAATTATGCAGAGAAAATTATCCTACTGCTGAAAGAGGAAGCACAGGAGACCCCAAAATTCTCCCATAACCATTTGTATCTTCTTAATATACATTCTGGATGTTCATTGCAGGACTCTCCAGAATAGCAAACATAGTAATGGACCTTCCCCTTTCGTCACCAGGATCTTCAAAGGAACACTTAAATTCATCGAAGAAGCTTGCCTCCAACCCATATTTTCTACCTCAGCGACTACTGCGGGAATCAGAATTCTAATTTTCTGGTTTCTTCCATAACGTATTAGTCCCATGCAACCCTTTTCAATTTTCCTAGGAAGCAAACAAGTTCTATTTTCTTTTAATCTCGTACTTGTCATTGAATTGAAATGGGAAGTTATGTCCTTTTTCATTTGATATATTTTTTCAAGCTTTAATTGTATTCATACAACAATGTAAATATCTCATTGCCACTACTTACAACCCTTCTTGTCTGTTTTGCCTTTAACATGATGCTCATCGAGCAGTAACTTTGCAGAAGATCAGCAGCAAAAACTGAAGTATTTTTCCCCCCACTTCTACTTTCCTATTGTTTTGCCCTACCTTCTTCTGAAGATAGTCTGGTAATATCTTCATATATTCTGACTGGTGTTTCACTTTCCTGATTCCCAGCTAAAAAAACCTAATTTTTCTTTGACTTTCATCTTCAACTTATCGTTATAATACACAATTACTGTTCTGACAGTAGATAATAATTTATTTGATTTTCTTAACAACTTTTTAACTCAAGCTAATTACAAATCAACCCAAGCAATAATCAGTGTATCTGGAAATCAGTGAAGTACTTTCATTTTCAGTGGAAGCAATTTGCACTGTATATCATTGCAGTGATTTACTGGGATCTCATTCAGAGAAAATATATAATATAGCTATTTTGGGACTAAGGAAGGCAGAATCCCCATGCTAGAACTTAGTAAAATTGCTTGCAGTCTGTAAATACCAATCACCTCTAAGATCATACTAAATGCATGGATGTGTGAGTACATATTTAAAACTATTTTTATTGCAACATAACCCAAATTGATACAGTTGAATATAAATCTGTTGTGTATCCTATTCACTTGTATCTTGTTCTGTGGGAAATACATTCCTCTTCTAGTCAGTAGTATCTTCAAAATATTTATTTATTTGCATGTGCCTGCTCTTCTATTTTTATAACTGTCAACACTGAAAATATCTTGAAACCAGTTCTTTCTTGAGAAAACAGAGATAGCGAAGTGTAGAATTTACTCATTGACTTCATTGTTGCTATTACTATTGTTTATTTACATCGTTTCCCTCATGTCACTTCAATATAGATTTGTTTTGGTACATACAAATACTTTAATATCTACATCTATTTTTTTTTTAGATTCAGAAACCTTCTCTTGAATATAGGCCAATTAGCAATGTGGTTGTTCTTGGTAATGCAGGTAGGATACTTTGTATTAACATGATCTGTTTTATATAGTGAGGGACCCCTTTCAAACAAAGACACCGCATAAATAGAATTCCTGTATGTTACCATGTTAAAGGCATAATGAATAATCCATCTTGAATAAAAAATATAATGGCTCAAACAGATGATCTCCCAAAGTAGTTGGGCCTTAACTTGAACTTTGTGGTGTCTGTTCTTGAATTCAATTATGTAAAGCAATCATGTAAAGAGACCCTGAATTTTTAAAACAATTCAAAAACAATTCTGGTATTCTATAAAAAAAATAAGCCAAAAGATAGAGAGGGCTTTCCACTTAAAATGATGTCTATAGAGACAACTCTTGCACATCAAGGCAAGTATATACCCTAAAGTATTCATGCAGGCATGATTACATATTCCACACCTATGCCATTTCATATCTCTAGTATATTGAGAGAACAGGGTACATAGGAAAAAAAAGTGCTAAATTACAGTACATTTGCTTTTTAAATATATGTTAACAATAAAACAGCAAAACAGATTGTTTGAAAACAGAGTCAGTATTGTACAGTAAGTTCACATTTAATTCTTTACCATGTCTACAATTGTAACACATGCATTTTATTTCCATTATTTTATTCCATAGGACCAACATTCTTCAGAACACTGATCTACCTTTAAAACAAAATTTTCTAAGGAAAATATTAAGCATCATATAAGTTTAAGAAAATTCCTTTAATTAGTATTACATGTACTCAATTACATTTACAATTTCATGCCATGACTTTAACACACCTTTTGGTTAAGAATATCTACTGAAAAATAGTACCATTCGGGAAGAATACACACAGAGGATAAACTGCTACCTGTTATGATTGATTTTCATTAACTTGATGGTTGTAATGCTGTACTCTGATTATAGATGCAATTGTGAAAATACCTTTACACATCTATGGAAGAATACTAAAATTATGATTAAAAGGACTCCACATGCTGTTTAAAAAAAAAACCCAAAAACCACGTCACTGACTATTGTTAAACACTGCCTGTGTGCCACTACAATTTTTTTTAATGTATAAAGGAAAAGCAGCACATTGGTTTTTAGAAATACTTTTACAAGAAAACTTTAACTTTTTTTTTAAAAAAAGGATGTAATATCTAGTTGAATAAGACTTCCAAAACGTTTAGTTTATCTTCTACTAACACTCTAAAGTGAAATACAATCTGAAGATAATTTAACTTAACTCTAGAAATTACAAAAAATAAGTTGGCAAATTTGTCCTGGATCAAGTTATTTTTTGATTGGATCCAAAAAAGCTCATACATGCGTCTTTCTAGATGCAGTACTATGGAAACTTCCAATCCCAGGAGCAGCTCTTTACAGGAGCTGTAGTAAGATGATACTACAGGGCGGACAGTAGTATGACTGCTACCATGATTGGTCCTTTGAATCCTGCTCTTTATCTTTGTAAAACATATTTTCATGTTCTTATTGTACATTTATAGGCGAGGGGAATTGCTAGTTTTCTAATAGACTTTATGTTTATACTGTTTCACTCAAGAAGCAGCTCTTCATGTATGTGCATACATCCACATCCACACCCACACGCATACGTTTGTCACAACAAATTAGCAAAGGGACTAAATATGCTATTATGATTAAATATATTTAGCTTAATTCTATGTTGATAGACACTGATGCCCTTATTAATAGAATGCTTAGAAGTTGGAAAAAAATATACAGAATTGAGGATTGTTCAGAAAGATGTCACTGCTGCAGCTATTCTATCCAACTGGAATAGGGAATATATTTAAATCGAAAAGAAACATTTTGATTTGGAAAATTGCTTAATCGGGATTATTTCAGTTAATAAAATGGGCTCATTCAGAATGCAAAACACAAGATCTAGTATATAACAGTAAGCCTCCAATGAATATTTCCTTATCCCCGAACAATCAGTGCAGGAATATCAATTATTTAAGTGGGTCTGCACTCATATTATTTTATACAGGGAAGGGAACTTTATATGGCAGGCTAAAAAGCTAGATGTTGCCATGCTGCTGTTTATATGTACATTTCTTAACTCAACAAAGGATGCACACACAGAAGCCAGCTTCAGTATATGCATGGTAATTAGCTAGATCAGTATTCAGGAGTATATTAAAGTCTAAAAATATTTTTGGGTTCTTA
Source organism: Pseudoxyrhopus heterurus (assembly GCA_032468235.1). NCBI lineage: Eukaryota > Metazoa > Chordata > Lepidosauria > Squamata > Pseudoxyrhopus > Pseudoxyrhopus heterurus. The sequence continues at coordinate 30,070 of JANHJO010008606.1, read as the reverse complement.
CAAATAATCTCATTAGCATTTATAGACTGATATCTAGACAGCGTATGTATTCAGAGGTAAAATTTACGTCTATAAATTATTTTGTTATTTGAAAATTGCTCTGACCTTGATATTTAATTTTTCCTGTGAAATTTAGCAACATGAAGTGAACGTTGAACACCATATTTATTTATTTATTTATTTATTTATTTGTTGGAATTTCTATGCCGCCCCATTCCCAGAGGACTCCGGGCAGCTTTAAGATTTAAGATCTTCTAGTAAGGTAGAGCTAGTACACTGATACCTGATGGCAAGACTCAACATCAGATAAAACATCTGTCAAATTAATTTCTCTTGTAGTCAACTAATAATTAATGTGAAAATTCTCCAGAAACCTCTTCCCAGCCCTGTGAACTTTCCATATAACAACATTCTGCAACTGGAGGAGTATATGTAAGTGAATGTTATACCTGTTCTTCTAAAAGCATCTCGGCTCTTTCCCACTTTAATATATGGTTAAGACTACAATAAGTTAAACTAATTTACATATGTGAATACTATATTATATTGATCTGGCTGAAGCAAGTTTTATATGGATGCAATTGTGTTGCAGCGTATGTAAGCTGAATGACAGTTTTTTACTTTCTTATCTACCTATATTGACACATTTCATCCATCATGGTAAAAAAACATATCAACACATGATATGCCCAATTACTTCATCCTCTGTTGTGAATTTAACACAAACCTAAAAATAACTTCTTGTGCTGTTCTTACCCATTTTACATGTCCAATGTCTTTGGTGTTTTTCAAAGCCTGTGGATATGTGGATTATATATGCACATATTTGTCTTAAAAAAACCTGTCTAGATGTCAACAATCTAATATTTTTTTAAAATTAAAAATGGTTCCGATCTACCCTTACCCTGCCATCTTTTCATCAACTTATGTAATTCTTTAGCACATGACTAAATACAAGTTAGGCACCAGGCAGTGGCTACATTCATGAAAAAGGTATCTTCATACAGCCACCATTTATTTTAAACAAACACCCTGTAAGGACGACACAAAAATGGGGGTCGGGGAACTCTATGTCGAAAACTCAGTGCTAATAGTATTTATAAAAGTGCGGTGCTCCGTATAGTAAGAAGAAAAGTGACTACAAGTACTTAAAGTGCTAGCTTTCAATCACAATTTAGATTAGTATCCCAAACTTAAACTGTTATGGGACTTAAAAGAGAATAAAAATAAAATCCAAGAGCACAAATGCTGCACATGCCATGGCAAAAGTGCTCCACATTACAATTTGCTATGTTTAAATAAATATGTAATGTCACTTAGTTCAGACTGCAATTATGTACACACATTACAATATAATACAATATAATCCATAAACCATCACAGAAGACAGAAAACAAAAGTATGACCATTTATTACCTTCCTGTGCTATTATGAAGACAGACCTCTAGCTGAAAAGTCCTCGCAGGCTGCCAAACATTAGCAAGAGACTAATGAACTGGCTTCCTCACCTTGTCTGCAGAAAAGCCATTATAAGGCTATTTTAAAGAACGGTCTCATGTCTATCCTTACAAAACACTTATTTGCTTATACGTTAAGGTTCTTCCTGATGTCTAGAATAATGAAGAGCAAATGTATCGCATTGCAGGTAGTCCTCAACTAATGACCCTTCATTTTAGCGACCAAAGTTATGACTGGCCCTTGCACCTTGCAACCGTTGCAATATCAGACACTGGCGTTTACAAGAGTTGCAGCATCACAGAGTCACGTGATTGCCATTTGTGATCTCCCAGCTGGTTTCCGACAACCAACATCAGTGGGAAGCTGGGAGAGATGTTGCAAGTCACAGTCATGTGATAACTTAATGACCGCACTGTTTCACAACAAATTATCTGGTGGTTATTAAGTCGAGACTACTTGCATGAGTGCATTCTTACTGAACTTAATGTATTTTCATTTGTGTAAAAAAAAAAAAATGGAAACAACACTTTCCTGTAAGCAAGTATTTTCTTTATACTTCATAAACTTATTAGAAGTTGATCCAGCAAGCACAAGAAATTCTATGAAGATCTTAAGTGTGTCTCTTTGCTTCTACACATTTCATACCAATATTTTTTATTTCTTTTAGAAGGGTTAAATCAGGAGGTTATTTCACAATGTAAAAGAAACAGAAGGCCTGTTATTAGAAATGCCAAGTACAATACAAAAACCTCTAGCTGTTCTATGGGCAAAGAGACTGATTGTAACAGACCTAACTATTGTTTCTATAGGACAGAGTACCAGTTACTTGTTCAGGTTTTAACAGATAAATGAAGAGCAATTAATATCTAAGAATTTCTTGTTTATTTTTAGGGTCTCCACCCAAAATGACCACTCCCTACACTGAGCACTGTAACAACCAACTGCAAGTAGAGTGAGTCTATAAAGACTAGTAAAATTACATCCTTAAAAAATAATTTACGCAGGTTTTTTGAATTGCAACAGCTTGGCTCTGCATGTCAAAATTGCAGAAATAAATAAGTTTTCTCCTAAAATTTCTATTTAAGGGTTAATTTAATCATGTTTTTCTTACATCAAACCTGCTATGCTACAAAAGGAAATATTTAAAAAGACTGAGGTTCGCTTTACAAAATGGCATGATGCGCCAGTCTTATTAGAAAATAAATAAATCTTTAATATGTGAATGGTTGTTGAAAAGGTAACACAATGAAACTTTCACATTCTTACTACCTTTTTCTACTGAAATAAATTTTTCAGTTTACACATTCAGCCACTAGTCTTTCATGGGAGGAGGCTGTGCTATAGCTGAAGGTGAGGTGCATAAGGGCAAGGCATTTTAATTTTTTTTGTTATCTTTTTATATGTACTTGGCATTTCTGGATATTAATTTGTGTTGGCATTTTTATTATTCCCTTTGGGAACGAGCAGCATATAACCAAGTATAATGATTTCTTCTAAAATTCTTCTAACAATTGAAAAAAATGAGGTCATTATATTGCAGGACTCTAGCTTTGATACATCAATGACCTTTGTAGTATAGTACTACCCTTTATAATCATTGCTCAAGTGCTCTATTTTAAAATTACAGTGCACATTACAGTGCCCAACTATTTCCCCCCTTTTTTGCAATTGTCTTTTATAGAATAAGATGTTGGAGGGATTAAACTGAGGAATTACAGTATGTGAGATATAACGTCCTATACTGGAGTCAGAAATATATATTTTTGCACAGAAAACTGAAATCTATGATTTCTGATGGGGAAAATATTTGCAATAATGCCAGTAATAGCAATGATTGTAAATTGTTTTGTCTGCCAGAGTATTCAGTTTCCTAGAAAGATAGTTAATGAAGGACTGGAGGGAAGATTGTTCAATTACAGTCCATCTCTAACAAAAGAGGCCCAATCTTGGTAGAGGTTTGGTGGCTATTTTATATCTTGAAATATAAACAAAGTTTTTCATGAAGAATTGCTGTGGGCGAGAACTTTCAGAAATGGAAATTTCCCATCTGTTAACTGAAATTGAATAATTTGTTACTGGGCAATTGCTTCTGCAGAGCATCTGTGAATTAATTTGTTAAATCTACTAAGAAGAGCAACAAGCAAACTCTATTTACTCTCAACAAAGCTTACTATGTGACAAAGATTTGTGCAGTGTAAGTAAGTACTGAATGGTTACGATCCCTTTTGCAGGCTTGGTAACTCTTAGAAAAAGAGTGTGCAAGGGCATACATCCAGAAATAGACTAACAACTGCATTGTGAGTATGATTCTTCCTATATTCTGAAGAAACTTCCAGAAAGGAAATATTGTTATGCTTACAAAAGGTATATGGGATGAAATGTTTTGCTGCACCTCCCCCCAAGCAATCTGAAAAAAATCTTCTATCAATGCAGCTACCTATTTCCAAGTCTTTCTATAGTTGCTATAGAACTGTCCTTTACAAGCCTGATGCACATCTTAAGAGCCAGGACAGTCAATAGTGTGGAAAGTGGGAAAGCTAAATGTATTGCACATTGTGTAAAAGAACATACTCTCCTTGGAAAGCCACGACTTAGATCCAAGTGCGTTCCTAGTTTCTTTTGCTTCCCACAGTACCTTATGCCAACATCTTGGATTAAATGGCAATGCTGCACACACTCTCTCTCTCCCCATTCATTACTTTCCCCTAAAGGCCGGATTTTATTCATGCTTATTATTACATTTAGCCTTATTTAAACTGGCAAGTTTATCAACTCCCTTTAAGAATATTCTGAAAGTTCTGAAAATTTATCCTGCCTTAAGATGTTTATCTAATGGTATCTGATCGATGTATCTAAACTATTCTGATACTGACATAACCTGCTTTGAGATTATCAATCAAATGATATTAGAGCAAACTCTGATGCAAGAACAGCCAAGTCTCTTCTATGTCCCCAAATTACCAGCACAGCACTATCTTAAAACATGCAGAAGATACTTTGCAATCTTTGCAATTATTCTGATTATCTATTGACAACCACAGTATCTTTCTATTGTAATAAAAATGTGGGCACAGTACTGACTACCAAGCAAGAAAATGAGTTTTCTCTTTTTCACTAAGCCTTCTGCATTTTTGAAGCTTTTTCTTAATAGATATTTCCTGCACTTTTTTCCAATTGCTATATCAGATCTATTTAGGTATTAAATAGGGCAAACTGAATCTGACTTACATTTGTAAAATCTTATACCCCCTTTTGATAAATTAAAAAAATACTATACTTTGATAATAAGTATGAACTGAAAAATAAACAGCCTTCTTTCCTAGTACTGTGTTCTACTGTACCTAAGCACCTTGCAATACACATTAAAGGAATCTTAATGAGGAAACTGTAATACTACTTAACATGTATGAAGTTTACCCAGAGGCAATCAATTTACATGCAAAATGAGGGGAAAAGATACAACCTAGCAAACCTTTCTGTAAATGCCTATTCTCACTGCAAGATTCTTCAAGTAGTAATAATTCACCAACAGTCACTTTCTACCTTAATTGTGGTTAGCAGCTACTCTTTGTTGAGTGTATTAGCCATGGATTGAGAGGGCCTCACTGTTGGAAGCAGTACTATGTTCGTGTTTTGTTTTGATCAGTATATCCTAGGCTATGCTTTAATAATTCATATCACAGAGTGAGCAAATATAGTTTAATTTTTCTTTATAACGAACCTAAGATTATCTAGTTTAAGAGAACTAATATAACAACTGTGGCCAATTATTTTCATTTTCTTTCAGGAAACCTCCACTTTCCTTCATTACAGCATCACCTTATCTTTTTTATAAAATCACTGCTTCTTGTTTTATTTTTTTTGACCACATACTCTCCTGCTCCTTCAAAAGAACTCCCTCATTCTATCTTCTTTCCCTCTGTCAGTTCTAGATCTTCTAAGGTATCTTCTTCACATCCAACTTTTCCATATGCTTTTCCCTCATAAAGTTTTTCCCTTCTCTCTGATATCGATTATAGCCTGCTGCTTTTTCTCTCCCCAAATCTTCAGTGAATTGACTAAAAGCGCCTTCTTTGCTAAGGGCCCCCCTCTGCTGCTCAGCATGAAATATCCTGGCCTCTGCACCATCAACACCACAGCTCAGCAAGTCAGGGCCAGATTTTATCAATGAAAAAAAAAAACCTCACTAAAAAGCAAAACTACTGTAATCCAAGGCCTTGACTCTTGTCACATGCTTTGGTTCTGAAGCAGGTTCTCTTTATCTTGGTACTGCTTCGTTAAAACAAACAATTTTTTTCTGAAATAAAGGAAATTGAAATGAGAAGCTAAATATTTAGTTTCAAAGAAAAAAATTAAATAATTGTGTAGCTGTAATTTAACACGAAGTCCCATCCTATTATCTGGAGTTGTTTTTCATGTTTCATATGAAAAATATGAATACTTTTTCAATATTTGTACTTGCATCTTTTTTTAAAAGAAATGTGAATATTTAATACAGGTATCCCTTGTTTAGTGACCACAATTAGAACTGGGAACTCAGTCATTAAGCAAAGTGATTCCCAAGTGGAAGTGCAACTGTGTTTATGATCTTACTTCAGCTTTCCTTTGCTTTACAGACTTGCAAATAATGTGGGGATTGGTCATGAAGTTGTTTTTTTAAATCACGGTCTTAACTGCAAATAGGCACTAAACAAGGCAATCACTAAATGAGGACTACCTATATATGAAATTATTTTTAAAGGGCATATATTATTACTGAAGGTGTTAATATCTAGAGTTCATCTTCTCATAGAAATCCCAGCTAGATGTTTTAAAGGATTATGTGTTTTATTATTAAACTAATTTTAAATTAGTTTGTGGTTAAAGCTTAAGATTCAGACATCTGCAAGAAAAGCTATAGTATTTCTGAACCTCTAAAATTCCTATAAAGTTATGGTCCTCATATATTACCAAAACAACTCTCAACATCCTTTTCTCTTGGCCAAAATGACTGGGACTGTCAAGAGTTCTATTCAGCAGCATCTAAAAGGCACTAGCTATCTCATTTTGCTTTAAGCAATGACTTACAAGATTGACTCATCAATATTCCATGTATTTCTTCCTCACTTCTTTCGGTACTTGGTTTGGTTTTGGAAAATTATACTGAATTTTATAGCCCATCCAGTAAGATACAATCTCGTATCTTCAAACCAAGCTCATACTTTTTGCCAGAAATAAGAATTTTGAATAATCAAGCTGCATTATGATAAAATACTAGTATACATAAAGACTTTTCCTAACCCTTTTTTTACTAGAACCCTTTTTTACTAACTATTAAGCAAATTAATCAAAGGTAAACCAAGCAGCATTCTACTGAATTTTTAAACTTAATCCAAGATGGTTTTTCTCTAGTCATTATGGACAAAATCAGTAATGGGAACTGTGAGCCAAGGTGTTTGAGTGTGTCAGGTTGCCTATTGTAATCTAAATCAGGTGTCTCCAACCTTGGCCACTTTAAGACTTATGGACTTCAACTCCCAGAATTCCTCAGCC
>JANHJO010008603.1:30733-42254 GCA_032468235.1 Pseudoxyrhopus heterurus | reverse complement strand
GAAGGAAGGAAGGAAGGAAGGAAGGAAGGAAGGAAGGAAGGAAGGAAGGAAGGAAGGAAGGAAGGAAGGAGCAAGCTTAAAGGGACAGAAGAATGCCAAAATGTCCCTTTGTGCCACAATCTTGTACCATTTGGGACTGAGAAAAAACAATAATTTTTTGCTGCTTGAAGCTAACCAGACAATACCTGCTATATGAAAATGCCCTTTTTTGTCAACTGATGTCGCTGTTGTTTACTATGTCATAATCAAAGTAAACAAATTCAAAGTGTAAAGTTTTAATGACGTTTTGTATTAATAAGAGAAGATTAATTAGTACTTTTTTTGGGTTTTGTACATAAAGAAAAGAATTTTTTTTTGCAATAGTAATGAACTGAGAATTGTTTTACTGCGCAGTAGTATCACTGGAGATTTGCTCCCTCAAAGGAAAAATCCTAGAGTTTGACTCTTTCTACAACTGTATTTCTAAGCAAGACCTTAGGAAAGATAGAAGGACAGTTTTGTGCCAGTTTCTAGGTTGAAGTAGCTAATGCATCCCACCCACCTATGCACACAGCAGTCTGATTTTAGATTCAAGTATCTATCTTTATTACATATATGAGATCTTGTTCATTCTGGTGAATTCACAAGATGAAATAATGGAATCCCTCAATGCACAGGCTGGGGAATTCTGGGTATTGAAGTCCACCTATCTTAAAGTTGCCCAGGTTGAGAAACACTGTCCAAATTCCAAATTATTATTTACAACAGAAAATGCACAATCAGAAAAGGAAGTAAACACAGGCTGCAAAAGTAGAAACTAGCAAGGGAACAGGAATGTATCAATAAGGAGAGAGTGAGTCTGTGAACAAGGAAAAATAAATTGAAAGATCAGTTTGAGGACAAATGACCGTTAAGTAAGCAACGAACTCCCAAAAACAAACAAACAAAGAAACAAATAGCCTCCAGAGTGGCTCTGAGGAAACTAGCTTTATTTATTTGTTTTCTGTTTAAATCATTTATACTTTATTTGCATATCTTGACTTTAGCAGCATTCTACATGTTCCTGCTGCTCAGTTAAGTCCTTAGCCACAGCGTGTTGCCTTGCAAAGCAGTCTCTAGACTGATGATACATAGAATGGTGAGCCCATGCCTGGGGTAAAACTGGGCTTTGATTGCAGATTCAGCATACTGGTAAAAATGTGCCAGAATTTCCTAGTATCCCGCTTACTGTTAACAAGGGATGCTCCATCTTGCACAACATCAAGCTTAGCCTTGATCTTACTAAAAAGTGTTATGATAAAACCTTAATTGACTACAGCTTTGATGGGCAATAGTCATCAATATTTATTGATCCGCCTCTTGATAACCAGGGAATATGAAAGACTGTGATTTAGAATTTAAAATATTGTAAAATTATGAATTAATTAATCAAATGAATGATAAAAGAAAAAAAAATAGGGTTTGCATTTGGGAAATTGAGAGAAAACAGATGGTATCCTAGTTCTGTGGAGTACAGTTGATGAATACATGCATGGAAATGAAAATACAAGATTACTTATTATGGAAAGGGCTAAAACGAATATCAGAAACTATGAACTGGAGTTATCTAAATCAATGTTTCTCAGCCCCAACATCTTATAAGGTGGGTGAATTTCAGTTCCCAGAAAAACACAGCCAGGTTTGGAAACACTGATCTAAATTGTTTTAACAATTAACAATTTTTATTGGTTTATGGTATAACATACAAAAAAAAAAATACAAAAGCATATCATAGGAAAAATAGGGAAAGGAAAAGTGTGGAAAAGAAAGGGAAAAAAGAAAGAAAAAGCATTGACTTCCGACTCCCTTTGGTGCCATAGATTAGGGTAGTAACATCAAAACACCACATTTTACTTTTAGATAATAGTTTAAATTAGCCATTTCTATACCATCAAATCTATCTAATCAATAAAACCCAAAATCAAAGTTTCCTTCTTTTTCTACCTCAAGCACAATGTCCAGAAGTGGTTTCCAGGTTGATCCAAATTATTGTAGGTGTATGTGAAAGTTGTAATTCATAGTTGATGATAGCTATGTGTTGTGAACATTGTGAATAATGTTGATAATGGAGGAACTAGGAATCAGTGTTGGAATGAATGTGAGCTGGGAGAAAGTTATTCAGTTAGATAGCATGACAGAATGAATGGGAATGAGGTGAGAGATTATAGAGCCATCTAAAAAGGCACAATAAATAAGCATGATGAATATTGGAGGATATGTGCTTAGAAAAAAGTCTGTTTTAATATGTCATTTTGGCATAAAACTGTTCACAGTGCACAGGGCAAAGGACTAAATTAGAAAGCATGATTGATTTGTTTATGGTGAAAGAGTTAAAGTCTTAGTAAATGATATAAGAGTGATGAGAGATTCTGAATGTGGAACAGATTGCGTATTTTTTTTGTGAAGAGGGAGGAGGGTTAAAGAATATCCCAGAAGTATTATACTAATGGGATATACAAAAAAGGATGCTTGATGAAACAATGAAATAAGGCTGCCAAAGAACATGGTGGCTAGACATCATCAAAGCTGACCACCAGCAAGAGTATCAAACAACTCAAAGAAGTAGTACAAGATCAGAAGAGAATTGGCCTCTTAGAATCACCAAGAGTTGGACACTACTGAAGGAATAACATCATCATCATCATTACACCATGCATATATATAGAAAAAAAATACCTGAAATAACTGAGACAGGGACATTAAGATTAAAAGAGGCAGATAAAACGTGTTGAGAAAGGAACCAGTGATTCTCAGGGTAGGCTGAACCATTATCATTCCAAAAAAGGTAAATAATGATTAAAAATCCTTTGAGTTGAAAAACCTGGAAAAAAAGGCCTAAAATTTAAATCTGGAATAGACACAAAGGCTGATTTTTGCATTCCAGTCTTCTGTGCAGGTAGGTACATAGATGCCTTCTTTCATTTCTGCAAGTCATACAGCTGTGTCAGTCTGCGAAGCTTCTATCAAAATTAATTACTGTGCCTGCTACAAGTCTCACTGCCAACAATTCAAATCATTTACAGCAAACTCTACAGAGTATACATGATAGAATGAAGAGCAAGGATCTGAACATTAATGTACTAATGACCGAGTTATGTTAGACAGGTAATTGGTAAATAAAAATTGAAGTTGTACATAAATCACACACACACACACACACACACACACAAGTAGTGCTCTTTCAGGTTCTGCAAAGAAGTTGTTCTTACGGTTTCATACCCTGCCATGATTAGTTCTGTAGGAAGTCAACAGGAGAATGACAGCAGACAAAGCCAATCAAGGATTGGAGGAAAACAACCACACCCACATCAGTTTGAAACAACCAATGAGTACTTCTGAGCCCAACCTGTCCTGGTAATTTGAATTCGCCTCTGATGTAATAAGTGGCAAAGCAGAGAGGCTTTAAATCTGTTTCCTGAACTTGAGAGACATTCCTTTAAACCCACTGACACTAACAGTCACAATTGAGCCCAAAATTTCTATTGCTAAGTGAAACATTTGTTAAGTGAATTTTGTCCCATGACCTTTCTTGCCACAGTTGTTAAATGAATCCCTGCAGTTGTTAAGTTAGTGACATTTTGCTTGTCAGAAGGTTGCAAAAGGTGATCACATGATCTCGGGACACTCCAACCATCATAAATACGACTCAGTTGCCAAGCATCTGAATTTTGATCATGTGACCATGGGAATGCTGCAACAGTCATATGTGTGAAAAATGGTCACAATCCACTTTTTTTAATGCCATTGTAACCTTGAATGAACTGTTGTAAGTCAAGGACTATCTGTATTAGACAGAGAAAATGAATGTAATAGAATGGAGAAAAAAGACAGAATCTCTGGGACAGAAGCAGAAATATCTAAAAATATTAAAAGGTAGAAATTATAATTGTCTAGATAAGAACCTCCTACTTCAAATTGAAAAACTGTTTTTAAATGTCCTCAGGGATTCCACAGAGATCTGTGAAAAAATTAAAAACTCATTTTAGCTGGAAATGAGCATAAGATCATTCACCCTCATGGGCATTTCTTTAGCCACCGCTGCAAGCAGAAAAGGCTTTGATTTGATCTAGCCTGGCAGTTTCGATGTTAATAATCTGTCTGTAAGGTATCACGGGCTATGGGTCTTTCAATAGCAGACTTTCACAATTGCTTCTTTGCAATTTATTTTAAACTGCACATGTAAAGATCTCATTCAGCAAGATTTTTTTAAAGCTTCAAACAATAGATTGAACATATTTTAGACAGACACATCATATTTTAGACAGACACATTTATCACGATGATAAATGTCATCATCGATGCCACTACAGGGAAGACACGCAAGACAAGAATTTGCTTTCATAAATGTTGGTGCTGCAATTCCTATAGGACCCATACTCCTGAAAGAAAACAAATGACATTTGTGTTCATCAGTGATTCTGAATGACCAATCACTTCCCGTATGCTAAAGCAGGGGTCTTCAACCTTGGCAACTTTAAGACTTGTGGACTTCAACTCCCAGAATTCCTCAGTCAGCTTTAAGCTGGTTTAAGGAATTCTGGGAGTTGAAGTCCACAAGTCTTAAAGTTGCCAAGGCTGAAGACCCCTGTGCTAAAGTACAGTAAAATAAATAGGGATCTGTTGCATCATCCTGAATGTCTTGTCACCATGAGTAAGACTGGAAACCTGAAACATATTGCAAAAAGAACAATTCATTCCTACCAATGGCAGAAACTGATGTTCTGATCCAGCCTTAGTAAGTAATGATAAGTCACTTACTCACAAGTAAAAACAAACCCCTTTTCAGATAGGATAGGAACACATTTTATTTACATGGATAAACACGAATCAAACATAATTAGTTCCAACAGACTTGGTCAAGAAATCCGAATTGCTTGCTGTATCCTAAAAGCAAATGGTTGTCTGTGACAACCAGCCACTCCCACACCCCTCCTATTTATTTCCCAGCCAGGAAGGGACTGGCTAGTGTCCACATCTGCTTTTTCCTTGAGAGCCGGCTTAATGCTTTCTGTTGCTCTCCTCTCCTTTCCTCCCTACGCATATGTGCATCTGGGCTGGGCCCCATCTGTTCCTCTGCCTCACTCAGCTCAGGCCCTGAAAACAACTGCCTCTCCACCTGAAGGAGGATGGAAGGCCCCAGCTCTGCCTCATCTCTGATGCTGTTTCTTTATCAGAGCCTTCCAAAGGCCCCAAAGCTGGCCCAGGCTCTCCCTCTACCACCTCCTCATCTGACTCTGTTGGCAGCCAACGAGCCACAACAACTGAAATATGAATCAAGCTCTGTATACAGGTAGTCCTCGACTTATGACTGGTCACTTAACAAATATTCAAAGTTACAACTGACCTCTCAGGGGGGTATTTATAACCCAGTTCCTAAATTACAATGGAGTCCCCCTCCCCATGGTCATGTGATCACAGTTTGGATGCTTGCCAACTGGCCTGCATTTATAGCCATTTGCAGGACCCCACAATCATATGAACATGAAATTCCAGAAGAAATTTACTTCTAGATTTTGGCATAACCTGCCCATAGCAAACCATTGGTTTATTTCAGTAGCTGTGGCTTAATGATTTCTGTAATCAGGTCAGTCATTTGAATTATCCAATTTATGACCGTTATGATCTACAGCCACCATGAGCAGGATGCATTATGGTTATAAGTCAAGGACTAGCAATAGCAATAGCACTTAGACTTATATACCACTTCACAGTGCTTTATAACCCTCTCTAAGCAGTTTACAGAGTCAGCTTATTGATTGCTCCCAACAATCTGGGTCTCCATTTTACTGATCTCAGAAGGATAAGAAGGCTGAGTCAACCTTGAGCCAGTGAGAATCGAACTGCCAAACTGCCAAACTGAAGCCAGCAGACAGCAGAAGTAGCCTGCAGTGCCGCATTCTAACCACTGCACTACCTGTATCTAATAAGTAATAAGCTATAGCAAAATTTGTTCAGCATGTTTCAATTTAAACTATCAAGAAATTAAAAACTCTCCCTAGCACATTAGAGAGCCAATTCAGTGTAATAACTAAGACACCAGGTTAGATACCATAAGACTGCAAGTTCTAGTCCTGAAATAGGCAGAAAATCAGCTGGATGATTTTGGGCTAGTGTCTCTCTTTTAGTCCTAAGAGAAAAGAAATAGCAAACCACTTCTGAAAAAAATCTTGCCAAGTAACTTGCAGGATTAGTCCAGGTGTTAACATTGACACACCCGTGCACGCACACCTCAGTACATTATCTTATAAGAGGGCAGGGTGATCCTTCTACAAGCTCTAATCTTGAGTCCCTAACATGGCAGAATTGAGAGAAGATGCTAAAATAGGACTGTGCATGGCTGGCCCTATCATTAGCTGGAAGGAGACAGTTGCCTCAGGGAGATACAGTTCTAAGGACCAGCAGTGGCAGCTGTCCAGATGGATTTTTTCTTGCATTCTCCTCTTGGGATATATTTGCAGGCTTTCTGCCTTCAGATATGATGGAGGCCATTATCCTTCTTCAGTCCCATTTGAATATACTGCCAGTTGAATTGGCACTGTAAATGGAATTATAGGAGGAATCGAGCTGCTCTTTCATAAATGAGTCTGAGCAGACATAAAAGAGAAAACTAGCATTTTGTTTCTTTCCCTGCTCTTCACGGACCATTCCCTCATAGATTCATAGCAGCAAAAGATAATTTAGCTATTGATTCTCTGCATTCGGTGTGTGGGTTTATGATCTGTGCTAGTCTTGTGATTCTTGTTTACTGTATCACCAAGAGATCTCTTGGGGTTTGAGACTAGAATCGATGAATTATTCTTTCAGAAATCATCAGTCACTCACATTTGGGAAACTATTGCTACATCTTCCAGATCTATCACACTCCAATATTACATATCACATAGTCCTTATACAGGCCAGGTCTATCTTTTAATTGGATTTGGTTTCCATTTAAATAAAGTCTGCTCCCAGCACTTGGAAGGTAACACGGTTGTCAGACAGGCTCAGATGAACAAGGGATTTAAGTCTTGTATATCAGACCAAACCTATTATGATTAAAATAATTGCTTGTAAAGTAATATATATTTTCAAAGGAACTTCCATATGCATGTTAAATGTTTTTGAGGAAAATGCACATCATGGCCACATTTTTTCATCTCATTTTAAAAGCTGGTATTTCAATAAGTATTTTTTCTTAGCTGTTAGCTTCCTATGTTAAATATCTACTGCTGCATAGGCAAAGCATATGTTACTACTATAGCACTATATAGCAATAGCACTGTATTCCTGCAACTGTTCTTCATATAATTTAGCCTCCAGCCCCCTAATCGTCCTTGTTGCTCTTTTCTTCACACTTTCCAGAGTCTCTACATCTTTTTTATAATATGGTGACAAAACTGAATGCAGTATTCTAAGTGTGGTCTTACTAAGGCTATATAAAGTGGTACTAATACTACATGCGATCTTGATTCTATCCTTCTCAATATAATCTAGGATTGTGTTGGCTTTTTCAGCTGCTGCCACACACTGCTGTTCATATTTAAGTGATTGTCCACTAGGACTTCAAGATCCCTCTCACAGTTACTGCTATTGATCCAGGTTGCACCTAATCTGTACCTGTAAATTTGATTTTTCTTGCCTAAATGTAAAACCTTACATTTCTCTACATTTAATTTTTTTGTTAGATAGGACCAGTGGTCTGTCGAGATCCACCTGGATCTTGAAACTCTTTTATCATTATACATTTGTTAGTGAAAGAAATCCCATCTTTTTTACTCATCTTCAACATTTTCTAAGAAAATACATCACATCAATATAATAAATGCATAAATAGACTTCTTGCTATCATTTTGCCTTAGACACTAGCATTTATAGTATTCATCTCAATCCCACTCTTTGCTATATCACTATCATGATGCAGCTTATATCTGAAATTGTCTTTTTGCAGCCATAGCATACTGCTGGCTCATATATATTTATAATGAAGTACTATATCACTAGTATTATTGCCTAACCCATAAATAAATACCTTTGTGTTTATTTTTTGTTTTCTAAGTGCTAACTTTGTATTTGTCTGAGTTAAATTTAGAAGTTTTTTCTAGCCCATTTTTAGAAAAATCAATACCATTTTGAATTTTATTTTTAACTTCAAGATATTCCCTATTCCATACAATCTTACTGTATATGATGTGCAAATTTGGGGTTCTGTCCAACTTCTTATCCAGCTTGTCCTGATAAAGAAGGCCATTTCCTTGATCCTCATATAGAATATGTCTCCTAGTTGTGGAGCATTTAGGTAGACGCTTTATAGATCTGAAGATATGGGAAATACATGTGATATAGGTGCTCCTCAAATATCAGCTCCTAAAATGTTTAGAGTCTTAAATATCATTACCAAAATGTAAAATCCACCTGAGACCACGTAGGCAACCAGAACTTAAAGATATTCAGATATTTTGCATCAGTTGCAGCTTCTAAATCATTTTCAAAGGGAAAGCTACCTAAAGACTATTAGCAAATCTAATCAAGCAGTTATTAGACCACAGATTATTGTGATGAGATCATCCCTGTAACTGGCCAAACCCATTTCAACCACTGAGTCCATTTTCACTTTATAAAAAAAAGCATGATGAGGCACAGCAACCATTGCTTTCAGAACATTAAACTATTGTACGTCTAAGTATCATTTCAATGTAAAGTATATTTACTTGAGTGTAAGGACTGATATACTTATAGAAATTATTTTCAAATAATGCAGGTGATAAAGTAAAGAAATTATAGTTTGAATGAACTGGGTTTTTCCAGTTGATGATGTTTATTTTGTTCCCAAAAATTATCTTATCCTATCATTCTTATTCACTTTGTAATTAATCCTAAAATGCATTTGGAATGGAAATCATCAGATCATACCTTTTGATACAGTCATATGAAGACACAAGCTTTCTTTCCAAAAAGAAAATGAGACTTCAAAATCATAGCACTTGTTCTTACAATTCTGGTATCCTGATGATGATGATGATGATGTTATCCATTCAATCTTGTCTGAGTCTTGGTGATTACGTGAGCCACGTCTTTCCACATCTTCCAATTTTGCACTACTTTGAGTTTTTCTATGCTCTGGCTGATATCAGCTTTGATGGTGTCCAGCCAACATATTTTTTGGCAGCCTGGTTTCTTTTGGCGGCCTAGTTTCCTTTTACCACCAACTCTTCCAAACATAATTGCTTTCTCCAATGAATTCTCCCGCATGATATGGCCAAAATAAGTGCGACACAGTTTCGTGTTTTTGCCTTCCAGTGTTATTAGCTCAAGTACTTGCTTGTTGGTCACCTTTGCTGTCCAAGGAATATGCAGGAGCCTTCTCAAGCACCACAGCTCAACCCAATCAATTTTTTTCCTGCTTAGAAGTACCTTTTCTAGCATTATTGTTGTTAGTTCTCTGTCCACTCATAAAAATACTGGGCTGGACAATGAATGCAATGTGCTATGTTTTGGAACCAATCTAAATTGACAGCTCTAGGTTGTTATCTGTTCACTATTTAGCAGGCAATCCCTAATTCCATAAGAGTTATTGGGAATATAAAACAGAAGCTAAAGTGTGGCCATCTTCTTGTAGCAGTCCCAAGTTGCACTGTGAGAATGCAATGATCCAATTTATAACTCTTAACAAAAGAAAGTATCTTTTTATCGTTTATGAAGGGAGTTTGCCACTAGTGATCTAAATCCAATCCCAGTTGAAAGTGGTCCAAGTAAACATAGAAGAGAAGTATGTTACACTACAAACAGTCCTGCTGAACTCAGTATGTGAACTGACCTGTACATCTACAATGTTTAATTTAGGAAACAAAGTAAAACCACCTTTTAGTGGGAATGTTGTATGGCACTTCTTACATGAGAGATTTTCTGATGGTTGTGTAAATCCAATTTGGATAATTAGTTTAGAATAATGGCATGGTGTTGATTAAATACTATTTATAAAACCTTCATTTTTTTAAAAAAAAATAATTATTATAATTATTAATTAAAATAATAAACTATTCTTATTGTTGTAATAAATTATGTTGCTAAATTGTCTAAAATAAGGGATCCTTGGTGCTCTCCAAGATAGGTTGTTTTCTTGCAGATGTTTAATTACCCAAACTAGATAACATCAGTGCTAGTGACTGGCATTGATGACGTTACCTAGTTTGGGTATTGAAACATCTGCAACAAAACAACCAAGCTCAGAGAGCACCAAGGACCCCTCATTTCAAGCCTGAGCTACAAATATTCCCCTTTTTTGTAAAAAATAATTTGGAGACAAAAAGAATTGGAAGTCTCATTAAGAAAAGTCATAAAAGAAATACTGAAGAGAGAATGTGTCTATTTTAAATTGTATTGGTGTATATTTTGATGTGTACTTTAACTTAGCTTCGTAGTTTTTAGTATTACTATGCATAGATCATTTGTATATTTAAGATACGTTAAGAAAGAAAAAATAACTTTTAACTATGGAATAAAAATTAATATCCCCCTAAATCCATTTTGACATTATGAATAATTTATACCTGAGGATATAATTTGTTGTTTGATGTTATTGTAGCATATTTTTTTATATCCAGAAGAATATGTGAACTCACCTCAAATTTCTTGGTGACTCCAGCAACACTAGATTTTAAGATATGTTGCTGAATTGTCTTTGGGTTGGTTATGTTTGCATTTATCCTATGTTCCCAAAGAACACAGTATTATGGAAAAGCCATTATCATTTCCAGTTTGGAAATACTTTATGTTGTTTCTTCTGGATTTTTGTTTATCTCTAAAGAATAAAATGCAAAAATCCAGGAGGAAAATGTAGAAACACAGCAAGTCATGAGTGCAGGCTGTTACAGAAGACTAAGTCATTTACAATGCCATTACAGAATAATTAGTCAAGAGATTAGCTTCAATTAAACTTTAGACATCAAAAGAGAAGGAGGGGGGAAACATTTCATAAAAAGTCAAATTCAATAGAGATAAGTGTTCATTAGAGATGTGTGATGATAATTTCTATTTGATCCAAATTATCTAGAATAATTCCCTTTTTCCAACAGAAAGATTAATGATCTCTTCATAAGATATGGGGCTCAGCAGTAATGCCAGTGAAGCTTCTACTGTCAGATACAGTTATGCTATTCCCTTGACTGAAGATCAGTACATTCCCAGTGCTAAGGAAACAGAACTCTGCTCTGTTGCTGACAAGTTATTGATAAGGTTCCTAAAAAGTCTAGCTGGGTGGTTCTCAACCACTAATAATAAATTTTAAGGACATAAAAATGCAACAGTGTTTCTAATTACTGTAAAATAATGAATGAGATTGTAGAACAGAGTCTCTGTGAGGAGAACAGGCTACTTCTCAGCCCAAACCAATAACTATATTTAAACAGTATAAAGACAGAGATCTATCTAGCGCTAAATATTAATAAAACAGAATGGAATGGAATGGAATGGAATGGAATAGAATAGAATAGAATAGAATAGAATAGAATAGAATAGAATAGAATAG
>JANHJO010008602.1:310298-320449 GCA_032468235.1 Pseudoxyrhopus heterurus | reverse complement strand
AACCTTACACGGGAAAAGACCCGAACACACCAAGATGTATATACCTGCACCCGTGAAAATCTACGAAAATAAATAAATATATATATATATATATATATGCGCTTATGTTCATACTGTACCAATATGTTTGACAAATAAAAATAAAATAAAAAAAAGCTCATTTATAAGAAGTGATCACCGATGGATGGATGGATGTGATGAGGTGCTGTTCTGGGGACTGAACTTCGGGACCTATTCCGGAATCCATTCAAGGGATAACTCAAACTCTCCAATTAAGGGCATTTAGAAAAGAACAATTTCTTAATTCACTGAGAGCCTTCGCCACGCTCCGATTGCAACGATCCAAAACTATCCTCCAGTCCACACAGCACCGTAAGCTCTGAACTCGCTCGCGAGGCTACTTAGCTAGGAACCTTCTTTCAATCGTGGGGGGAGGGGGGAACACGTCATTCATAAGCAACGCCTCCTGACGGCTTCCATTAAAAGAAACCTCGCTCCAAACCTGAAGCGGCTTATTCACGTGGTTCTCATCTCGCGAGAGTAAGCACTGTAATACCGGCGGAAGTGAAGGCCTGGTCCTTTTTGCCGCTGAAGCGAGACGCCAAGATGAGGTACGTGTGCATCTGTTCTGAGGCCTTCAATAGAATCCGCCGCCATCCTTGCTCGCGGGATCCAGTTGAGTGGCGTTGAATAGGGGTCGCGGATGGTGAGCCAATGGGGCAAGGAGCCTGGCACGGAAGGACGCCGTCGTTCTTCTAGATGCCCGGTCTTAACCGTCGGTCTTGCGGGTTAATTAAGCCCCGAGGGCCGTGAATTCGCATGCCGTGAATTCTTAGGCCGCGATCCAAGGCCGTTTCTGCCGATCTGCCTTCCATTGAATCGGGCTGCTTCGGTATACGATTAATTCAGCAATCAAAGAGCACCTTTTAAGCGGTCCCTTCTTTGCCATGGAGTCGGATCCGAGTAGGTTCTGTATTAAAGTTGCATAAGCTTCCCTGGGGTGACATCGTTCTTCTCGATAGCGAATTGCACAGTAGTGGTTGTTACTGGTCCTTGATACGTAACAGCATAATTTGTTTTCGTTCACTTACTCACAATATGAATGAACGTCAAGAGCCATATCAAGGGAAGCTCCTGTCTAAATACATACCGGTATTTGGTGGGTGGAGGTTGCTTCTCTTTGGTCTCCAGAAACACATTGACACGAATCTGAAAGTCTGTATGGGTTTAAATTAACATACGTTTTTCCACAGCAGCAAGGTCTCCCGTGACACGCTGTATGAAGCTGTGAAGGAAGTCCTTCAGGGAAGTCAGTCAAAGCCCCGCAAGTAAGAACTTCAGAAGACCTACCGAATAAAGTTAATTTGAGTAAATCAAACACCAGAGTTTGCTACAGCTCCAGTGAGCACCTCAGTGACTTCTTGTATAACAAACAGAGATTAGCATTTGACAGAATTTCTCTGCAGTTGGAAGGAAAAAGGAGCTGCTTCTGATCACAGATTGGAGTCTTTGCGTGGCTGTATGAATGCCACTGTGAAATCCTGAATCTTTTTGGAAAAACAATAGATCTTACTTAGGCGTTCAATTACTTACTTAGATATTCAATTACATCTCTCTTGGATAGTATTAAAATCAATTGCAGCTGTAAATTATTGTAAACATTACAAATATTCCACTTGGTTTTCCTATAGGAGAACAAAGTAGTGTCTATACTGAACAGAAAGCTAGTTTTTTATTCGTTGTTAGTTGCGAAGTCGGGTCTGACCCATCGCAACCCCATGGACAACGTTCCTCCAGGCTTTTTGTTAGTTTTTAGTAAAATGTTTTTATAAGCTTGCACGATGAAAACAGGTTGTTTGGAGTAATTGAGTAATTAATAGCCAATTTGGTCTAGTGGTTAAGACATTAGGCTAGAAATCAAGAGACTGAGTTCTAGTCCCATCTTAGGCATGAAAAACCAGCTGGCTGATTGGGCCAGTCATTCTGTCAGTTCTACCCATCTCACGGATGTTGTGGGACATATAGGAGGAAGAATAAGTAGGTGTTTGTCATCTTGAGCTATTTATAAAAAAAAGTATATAAATAAAATTCATAGAAGGGGTAATTTATATGTTTGTGCCGAATGTTTTTCTTTAGGAAGTAAAGTTCATCTTAAATGAAATTACCATTTCATGTATTCAGTGGCCTCTAGATGTTTCGAAGTCCAATTAAATACAGTCATAAGCATGTAATCTGAGTAGAGGTTGTAATCCCAAAACTACTGAAGGCCATCTGATTGCTCTCTCTTACTATATTCAATTGTCCTTGGTTTTTACTCAAATATGTATTCTGTTTTCTTTACTTAGGTTCTTGGAGACTGTGGAGTTGCAGATCAGTCTGAAAAACTATGACCCACAAAAGGACAAGCGTTTTTCTGGCACTGTCAGGTTTGGCATTCTTCTTGTACCACCCAGCCTTCTGCTTGCACCCTTCTCCCTGTTAGAAGTCTTTGAATTTGGTTTACATTCAGACAGCCTGTTGGCTTGTAAAATCTGTGGTAGCTGGGTGCAATGCTGAATTGCCAGGGTAGTTCAGTTCACCTCACTATGCAGCAGGTGTGGCTGGACGGACCCCTACCCTGGGTCTTAAAACATCAGGGGAGGTATGGTGAGGCTCTTATGCTGATCCTACCGATCATTTTTAAGAAGCCAGAGGTAGATCCTGGTGCACAGAGAAGTACTAGCTGTCCGGTAAGATTTGTCAGCACCAGTTTTGAACGTTCTTTTGCCCTTTTGTATAATTTTTGTTGATAGGAGGTGGCTATTGTGATGCTCTCTTTGCTCTTGCAGGCTCAAATCAGCTCCGAGACCTAAGTTCTCTGTCTGTGTCCTGGGGGATCAGCAGCATTGTGATGAAGCCAAAGCCGTTGACATCCCACACATGGATATAGAGGCCCTTAAAAAACTGAATAAGAACAAAAAGCTAGTGAAGAAACTAGGTGAGCAAAATAAAAATGAATATCCAAGATTTTAACGTCTGATAAAATTGAATTATCTCTTTTCTGTACCATGTTTGGTTTAACCTTCTTGTGGCTAATAGTGAAAAGCAATATGGTATATTCATTCCCCTACAACAACTGCAAATAAAGAATGTAAAGCAGAGGCATTTAATTTGAGTTCTTTGGACTGAAAAAGGATGGAGCCAGAGGTCTCCATTTTATGGTAATGTGGCAAAAGGGGAAGCATATTAACATTGTGGTTTGTTGCAGCCTTGATGTCAGAGAACTTTGTACCCTAATAATTGTGCTGTTAATTGCTTTCCAATTAAGTTATGCTGTAAGGAGTTTTTCTGCAAATATGTGTTAACTATTTCCAGCAATCTAGTACCTGGTCCTTATTTTAGTAGCCTCAGTAAATAGTTTGATACTGGCCTTAAGGAAGCTATTTAAAACCAAATTATATTAGATAATATTTTTCTGATTTTGACAACCTAATCTATTAAGGCATTTTTATTAATTCATTTTGTTTGCATTTACGTTGGTAGGCTATACAAATATTTAAATTGTTTTGTTCATTTTAAGCCATTAAGAGATGCTTGATTGCTGGGATATGAACCCAATAAATATTAATTGGCATTTAGAATACTTTATTGGAATACGGTTTGAATTGGTACATGAACGACATCCATATCTATTACCCTGAAATATACAAGCACCCCTTAGTATAAACTTACACCTTCTAGCGTAGTGCAACTTGTATCCATAATCTAAATTTGTTTTGTCCTATATGTTGATGGGTTTGGAACTGTTTACATGCCTGTTTCTGCAGCAGTTGTTGTGGAATATCTATTATGACAGGCTCCTGTTCTGTCTGATAGTCAAGGTTCTGTACAAACTGAGGACAGCTATCCTAAGGGAGTATTTGGCATATCCTAAGGGTAATTTGTAATTGTTTAGTTGTGCTCAGTTAAGGACCCAGTTTGGAACTAGTGCTGAGCTAAAACAACAGAGTCTCTGAGTGGGGGGAGGGGGTAATATCAAGACCAGGAAAAGGAGTACATGGGTCAAACAGTGTAAGAACCATTGTTCTAGATCATGTAAGAACATACCTGAACTTCTAAGCAAACACTGAAGTGTTTATATTGTCCCCCAACTAAACAAAATCTGATGATTTTGAGGGCAGATTGAACCTCTCTTTGTGCCTGAGAGAAGCACATCTGAAATACTGCTGGACATGCGGAATACGTTTTTTGTTTTTATTTTTGAAAGAAGTGTATAGCTAGAGACCATACACAATCAGATGAGTCTAGATTGTTGCATTCTATATTAACGTGTATACCTGTTTGCAGATATTTGAGATGAGTCTTGAGTGTTTTCAGTATTGTGTTTTTTTTATTTTATATAGCCAAGAAATACGATGCTTTCCTGGCCTCTGAATCCTTGATTAAGCAAATTCCTCGAATCCTGGGGCCAGGACTGAACAAGGCTGGCAAGTTCCCTTCTCTTCTCACTCACAATGAGAATATGGTGGGCAAAGTAGATGAAGTGAAATCCACAATCAAGTTTCAAATGAAAAAGGTATTTTTTTTAACTCCTTACATTTGGCAGTATGTATTTTTATTGGGGGGGGGGGGATAATTTCTAGTATTCTCTTAAAGTAAAGCAGGCCTACAGAAAATTGTCTAGCTGAAGAGGGAAAGAATATTTTGACAAATATCTAGAGAAAGAGTCACTTTTCAGAGTGAGATGGCACCATAAATTTAATGAATAAAATAAAAAAAATTACACCTATTGAATTAGGTTTTCTCTTCAATATCAGTGAAATGTAGGAAGAATGGGAAAGCACCTCAAATTGATTTATCCCTTCTAATTTGCACAATGGCACCATATTTTGTATTAGAAGAACAGTGCTATATTCTTCATTACAAATAGTTACAAGATTCCCAGAAGCATTGCAGTTGTTTTCCTGAAGGCTTCAGCTATTTGCATCTATCCAGTTTCGTGGAAAATTGAACATCCTAGCCATACCAACTTGAGATTGATTTGTTGTTAGAACATTTCTATTCCTATTCAATTGTAACAAATTTGAGTGTTTTCTTGTGTTCTTCTAGGTGCTGTGTCTTGCTGTGGCAGTTGGTCATGTGAAGATGACTGAGGATGAGTTGGTCTACAACATTCATTTGGCAGTCAACTTCCTTGTATCTCTGCTGAAGAAAAATTGGCAAAATGTGCGAGCCTTGTACATCAAGAGCACCATGGGGAAACCCCAGCGCCTGTACTGATGGCAATATAGATACATATATTTCAGTTAAAATACAGTTCTTTTGAGCTAACTTGCTAGTGTGTGAGTTTTGATTTTTATAAAATTACATTACCTGGGATCACTGAATATTTAACACCTCTTAATCTGAGAAATGTTCATGTTCAAAATGATAAATTAGACTTCGGAAAATCCTGGCATATTGTGAACTGATATTCAGTATTTATGAAAGCATGCAGGTCCTTGACTTAAAACCATTTGTTTAGTGACCATTCAAAGTTAAAACGGCACTGAAAAAGTGCCATTTTTAACTTTGGTCGCTAGACAAATGGTTTTAAGTGCTGTTTTTCACAAATAAGGCCATTGTAGCATTCCTGTGGTCACGTGATCAAAATTCAGATGCCTGGCAACTGGCAGATATTTATGACAGTTGCAGTGTTCCAGGTCATGTGATTATCTTTGCGATTTGACGAGCAAAGTCAATGGGGAAGCTTAATTCACTTAACTGTTGGTAACTTAACTGCAGAGATTCACTTAACAACTGGCAAAAAAGGTTGTAAAATGGGGTAAAACTCACTTAACTATTTTGCTTAGCAATGGGAATTTTGGACTTGATTGTGGTCGTAAGTCAAGAACTACTGGTATTTTTTTTCCCCCTAAGTGAAAGAATGTTCCTTCACATGTCCAAACTAGAAATTGTGAAAAATTGTGTTGGCTGTGAGCAGAAAAACATACTGGATTAGAACAAGTATAATTCCTTCATTGGAACAATATGGTAAAAAATATCTGACTTATTTAATATTTTGTTATCAGATTCACTCTGTCCAATACACCAGGGTTGTGTGGAAATGGGAGAAAAAAGATGTGTTGGATCTGTTCACTGCCTTGAATTATTTGTAAAAATGCAGGGTACAACATGAGTTGCGTAAACCCAAAACCTGCACGATGTGATAGCAATTTCCCCAAACCTGAAGTGCCAGAATAGGGGGTTTTATTGTAGCAGTCTTTGTAGGGGATAGATAGGCAATCTTTTGATGGCTGTAATCAATACTTAACAATTTTGGAAGGGACAAAATGAACAGTTTGGAAAGTAGGTAGACGTATACATTGGATGGAGGAAGAGTTAATCCTTATTCATATTTCACCACTTTTCATTCCAAAGTAATAGAAAACGGGCAGTAAGAACCACAGAAAGGGATTTGGGAGCTCATACAGTCCTGGTCTTCAAATTGCCTACCAAAGCAATTCACAGCTGATGGAAAGCTTTTATGAGGTGTGAGCACAAATTGAGGCCTGAAATACAGTTTTTGATCTCCAAAGGTAGTTTTACATACGAAGGATAAGTTGATTTACTAAATTATTACCATTACTATTTTTTCGATTATAGCTTGAGATCATGCTTCAGGACCACTTTGCTTTTACTGTCGCAGTAAAGAGTAATCTAGTTTTTTGGCTCTGCCTACTCCAGGAGGTAGTTTGCTGGAAAAGGAAATAAACTTTATCTTGATACTTACATTAACAGGAATAAAATTTCAAGACATTGGCATCAGTTTGCCATATTAGACCATCCTTAGATTTGGAAGCTTTGCCCGTAAAAAATATGCAATGGATGAACGTGTGAAAAAATGAGTATATTGTTTACATTATACGTGATAGTTTCCTACATACAGAGATTGTGTTGCAGGGCTACTGAAATGCACCAGGCTATAATTTATCATATTGAATGTAGTTGACTGTCTCCTTGTTAGGAGGAAAAGAATCCTGCCCTTTATGTGGGTGAAGTTGGGGAGTACAAGGCATTCTGAGTATGAAATAGCTGTGTTGCGCTCAAACCAAAACATCTCTGGGTCTTCTGAGCTAGCTGTACTTGAGCCATTTCAAATTGGTTTGGAATATTCTGGCTTTTGCAAGGACTTGAATGTCCTAAAAAGGAAATGGTATGTTTTCAGTGAAACCCCTAGATAATTTATACCAAATTTCCTAAACGCCTCATAAGTCTCTCATCCATATTATGATTATGAATGTATTGGTACTTGAGAACCCAATCCAGATTGTCTGGATTGCTTGTTTTTACAGTATGGGGCCTACTAGTTCTAACACTCAGTCAAAACTTTACTTTCTGCATATATCTTGAGATTTGAATTGTTACAGCAAAACGCTACTACAGTGTTCATACTTGTTATACTGAAAAATCTCTTAAAATCTTTTTTTTTAATGGAATTGGCATTTACAGATAGAATCATTAGAAAAGAAACATTCCAAAAAGCATTGAATCATAAATACAAAGAAATCTTTATGAGGGAAACAGTCTTTAAAGTTCAGTGTATCATTTTAACTTGACTTTGTAAAATTGCAAATCATACTGCTAGGGCACAGAATGTACTGAGAAATCAACAAATTATAAGTACTACTATTACTTATTTTGGGCCTGCTGTATTATTCTGCTAATTGTAAAGAGCCACACTTCAATTTGCAGGATCTAATTTAGTGACAGCAGATGGGAACATCTAGCTAATCTCAGCTGATAGTGAAGAAACAAGTTCAAATTAGGTTAGAAGTTGGATGAGAAGCCATAAGGAAGCTCACCGATGTAGGCTAGATTGGGGAGCTGAAGAAATAACTCTGAATGAGGGGGAGGGATACTGGCAAAAGACAGTAAGAAAATTACATGCACAGGTTGACGAAGTCATCAAGAGTAAAGCTTGATCCTGGTATTTCATAACTTAGCAAAAATCAAGTTAGTTAATTTGAAAGTCCCCTTATTTTGTGATGATAGAAAAACTGTCTTATATCCCTTGAAAATGGATTGTCATTGCAGCTCCTGAGTATTCCTGTCCCCTAGTTTTTATTTCCAAACCCATTACGAGAGTTCATTTCAAAATCATGATAAGAGATACAATTTTCCTGCAGTCATCTGTTCCACAGGTATCTTAGAAAAAAGAGAAAGAAAAATAAGTTGTGAAAGGGAAAAGAGGAGGGAGAGCAACCACCTCAGAGATGTTCTTTGAGGAATCTACCTGCCTCAGAGTTCTGCTTTCAATGGGCGCGTTACTCGGAACACTTGACATTGGGGATCAACGCATACCGTTCAAGGTTCATGCTGTTCTTCCAACCTAAGCACAAAGTGGTAAGCTTCATTCCTGTGACAGAAATGGCAGCAGCGTGCGTAAATTTCAGGATTCTGTAAGAAAGGTAGACCAGTCATCCCAAATCGCAGAGATGATTCTGCAAGGCTTCAACTCTTCACCTGAAGAGCCTAAAAGGTTAAGTGTGTGACATC
Organism: Pseudoxyrhopus heterurus; assembly: GCA_032468235.1. NCBI lineage: Eukaryota > Metazoa > Chordata > Lepidosauria > Squamata > Pseudoxyrhopus > Pseudoxyrhopus heterurus. Next base: position 311,932 of record JANHJO010008602.1, on the reverse strand, counting down.
TGGGAACCAGTGAAGGTCTTTGTGCCCAGATATCACTGCAGCTTAAGTCTGATTAAAAGTAGCAAAGCTGCTTTAAGGGAAGATTGAAATAGTACAGGGAAGTTTGTTGAAAGCAATAGACACTTCGTGGCTATAGCTCAGTGCCAATGAAATTGGGTCAGGAAGTGGGCATTTGATATTTGGTTCCTAACGTCAACATATCATAAAGGCTATATAATTTTCCTTTGTATTGGAGCCGCCTGTGGATTGTCATGAGAAAAGAGGAAAGCGGCCTGTCCATTAATTATAGGTTGTACTGTTTTGGAAACATCTCCAATTATTCTTAGCTACTATGCCTGGGAGTTATATTCTAACCAATATTGAGAGCATTAGTAAGGAGAGGCCATCTGCATAAATGTGCATCTCATTGGCAGCAGTACTACAGATTTTAAAAGTTCCAGCAATATATTTTTTGTTTGGATTCTGCACACATACATCACAAAAGCATTAGAAGAAGCATTCTCATCTATGCGAATGATAAAAAGAAAGGAAATGCACTTTTCCATCTCAGTTTTTGCTAGTTCTGCATTTGATTTTTTTTTTAAATTGATGCCCATTTAATCTAGATCACATTATTATTCATCAACTAAACCTTGCAGTCTCATTCAATGAATGCTCAGAGGCATACTGAATATATTTTAGAAATAAGCTGTTGCCTTTTAGCAGGTTTGCAAGGGGTGTTGAGCATGATTAAATTGGAGCTCTATTAAGTCCTGGTTGGGGGTAAACAGCAGCAGTTGCGATGTCTCAAATATGTTGATGTGATTCCAAAAATGATAAGCTTTGAGAAATAACAGTAGTGTTCTTTACAGGTCTCCTTTCATGGTATTCCCAGCCTTGGCAAAATACTCTCTTGTTCCTTGAGCAGCCGAGGGGAATTTCCTTCCTGCAGCACGAGAGAGGGTTAACTCTTCATTCCAGGTTAACCTCTGTTAGCATACAACCAGAAAGAGCTAAACCATCACAAGCAGGCAGTGTTTACAAGACAGCCGTCATCCCTCCTATAAACAAGGGGCTTCTCCAGCAGCAGAAAAAGTGCATTCCAGAGAAGCAGAGCTTGGTTAGTAGAGCATCTGCCATAGAGCAGGAGGGGCAGCCCAGGAACCTGATCTTCAGAAGTCGGCAGCTTTGCTTCGGGGCAGAGCAGGGACCGGTGTTGCTCTGGCTTCTCACCTTGGATACCTCCAGAGAAAGAGGAAGACCTTTAGACTCTCTTTGCTTGATGACACTCAAAATCCTGTTTAGGGTAAGTCAGTTATTTAAATATTTGATATACAAATGGGAAAAGCAATGCACAAAGAAAGATCAACAAACTGCCTTTTTTGCTCTCTTGTGGTTCATTTAAAGGAGTTTTGAAATACAGAATATCTTTCTCCGAGCAACACCGTTTTATGTCAAATAAAAGTTGTCCTTAATATCATAAAGGAGCTGCAGTGGCACAGTGGTTAGAATGCAGTACTGCAGACTACTCTGCAGACTTGCAGATCTGCAGTTTAGCTGATCAAATCCCACCAGGCTCAAGGTCGACTCAGCCTTCCATCCTTCTGAGGTAGATAAAATGAGAACCCAGATTGTTGGGGGCAATATGCTGACAT
>JANHJO010008602.1:254416-270042 GCA_032468235.1 Pseudoxyrhopus heterurus | reverse complement strand
AATGTAAAGAATGCAAACGGCTACAGCAGCCACCTGTCAGGCACCAAAGAGGCTCTCCAGACACGCACTGGGTGTTATGCTAAGAGAGACAAGTGCAAGTTTGCACTTTTCAATCCACATTAGATCTCTTATTCAGACAGAACCTTTTCTGTCTTTACCTGAACTCCATTTTACACTTCTTTTTTTTATTATTTAATTTTTTTATTTTTATATCTATTCATCTTCCATTACAGCGTGTCATCCGGATACAGATTCATACATTCAACTTTAACTTTCACATTACATTTCTTTGTGCTTTTAATTTGTTCTGTATGTCCACCTTTATTTTCCATTTCTCATCCAAAATTATCCAATATTATTATTTATATACCCAATATATTTTATAAATCATTAATATTTAGTTAACCATTTTATACATACTATATCTACTATTTATTCTTATTTCTATTTTCTAACCATTGATAAAATTTCCCCCATACTTTATAATATTCTGCCTTTTCTTTTTCTCTAATTTCCAATGTCAAACTGTTCATTTCTGCACATTCTAATATTTTTTTAATTACTTCCTCTTCCGTTGGAATATTCTAATTTTTCCACTTTTGTGCAAATACAATCCTAGCTGCTGTTAATATGTGTATAATCAAATAATCATTTTGGGGATACTGCCAGAAATACATTTCTGGCAGTATCCCCAACAAGAATATTTCACTCTTCCACCAGGTTAAACTATATAACTGTAATTCCCAATCCGGTAGTAATATACTGTAATTCCCAATCCGGTAGTCCAAAACGTCCCCTTACTCTTTTATCTTGTAACATCTTATATTTAATTCTTGCTTTCTTTCCCTGCCAGATAAATTTTGAAGTTACTTTACTAAGTTCTACAAAGAACTCTTCTTTAAATTTTATTGGAATAGTTTGAAACAGAAACAATACTTTTGGTAATATATTCATTTTAATAGTTGCTATCCTACCCATTAGAGATAATTGCAGATGCTTCCACTTTTCCAAATCTGTCTTAATATATTGTAATAATTTATCATAATTATCTTCCTTTATTGTCCCACATCTTGCTGTTAGATATATCCCCAGGTATTTCACTTTCTTAACAACCTGTATTCCCAATTTCCCTTCCAAGTCTTTTTTCTGTTTCTCTGTCATATTTTTCACCAATACCTTGGTTTTTTCTTTATTAATTTTCAATCCAGCTAATTCCCCATATTCTTCAATTTTCTTCATTAATTTAGGCCCTGTTTCTTTCGGATCCTCTAAAATAAAAACTAAGTCATCTGCAAAGGCCTGTAATTTATATTCTTCCTTCTTTATAACCATCCCTTTTATTTCTTTATCCTGCCTTATGTTTCTGTTTAAAACTTCCAAAACTAATATGAACAGTAGGGGTGACATAGGACATCCTTGTCTTGTTCCCTTTTGAATTTTTATCCCTTCTGTCAACTCCCCATTTATCATTACTTTTGCAATTTGTTTGGAGTAAATTGACTTAATCATCTTTATAAACCTATCTCCAAATCCCATTATTTGCAATTGTTCTAATGTAAATTTCCAATTTACGTTATCAAAAGCCTTCTGAGAGTCAAGGAACATCAATGCCATCTGCTTATCTGAGTTTGTTTCATAGTATTCCAACGTATTTAGAATTGTTCTTATATTGCCTCTTAGTTGCCTCCTTGGTAGAAACCCATTTTGGTCTGGGTGTATGAATTCTATCAGCAACTTCTTTAGTCTTTCCACCATGACTGAAGCAAAAATCTTATAATCTACATTCAGTGGAGTTATCGGTCTATAATTTTTTATCAGCTGTATATCTAAGTCCTCTTTCGGTATCAGAGTTATATATGCTTCCATCCATGAGTTCGGTATTTTCGCCTGTCCCAACAGCTCATTAAAGACTTCCAACATTTTATCTGCCAAAGTATCTTGAAGTGCTTTGTAAAGTTCTGCTGGTAGACCATCCGGTCTTGGCGCTTTGCCATTTTTCTGTCTTTTGATTGCTTCTGACAGTTCCTCCATGCCAAGCAGCTGAATTTTGATCACATGACCATGGGGATGCTGCAACAATTGTAAGTGTGAAAAATGGTCATAAGTCACTTTTTTCAGTGCTGCTGTAACTTCAAACATTCACTAAATGAACTGTTGTAAGTCATGGACTAACCTGTATTTTTAATGCCAGTTACAAAAAAAGACATAAATACATATGATCCCATAAGGATTTTCTTATCTTGTTAAGCAACCTGTTTCCTGCAATAGATAGCCAAAAATACAAGGAATTCTGCAATCAGGTTGTGAGGACAATAGCCACTCACTATTGTTTACCAGCAACTATACTGAGTTGTAGACTAATTCTGATCCTACAGGTAATTCAGAGCCTGTGTGGCTGTTGCCCAGTGGCAGCTTTCTCTTTATGAATGTGACTATCTTCCTTTGAACTTGTCTATCTATAACATTTTCTTTGTGTTTGAACAATATCAGGTATTGATTTGGAAAACATTGTCTACTATAAAGATGACACTCACTACTTCGTCATGACAGCCAAGAAGCATAGCTTGCTAAAGAAAGGAGTAATCTTAAATGTATGTATGACAGGGCTTGGAAACATTTTCAGGGGCCCATTGCATCATTTTGAGTGATGGTGCAGATGCCATGATTGAATTAATAAATAATCATTTTAAAATTGCCAAAGCCCTGTAGTAGCTTTGTCATTTTGAAACTTATTTTTAATCATTGGGAGCGGTGGATCCAACAATAAATCATGCCTTAAGTTGAACTTGATGACTTTTAAAAGCACATATGAACTGAGCTTTTTAGCTAAGAGGTATGTAATATACGTTTTACTTAATGCAGAAGAAAAATGTCTTCATAAATCTGAAATCTAAACAAGGATTTTATGTGAGTTATCCCTAAATAAGAGAGCACTGAATTCAACATAATTAAGATTTACAGTCCTTGAGATATAAAAGTGACATGTAGATGTATAACAATGGATTCTCTATGCTACTTCCATGCTAATTCCCAATCTGCAGATGAACTATTCCAGAAATTTTTAGCTATATCCTATACATACAGCTATATGTTCTATACCTATGTCCTTTAGTTATACCCACACTCACAAGGCAATGTAATTAGAACTTCACTGTTTGTATAAGTTGGTTCCTTAAATTGCCTTTAATAAATTGACTTCATAAATGCTTTTGACAATCAGTTGAGATTAAAATTAAATTAAAATTTCTAAATTTTGACAGGAGCACAAAAATAAATATTTAATGTATTAATTGTATTAAATTCATACTGAAACTTGATATCTTGGGAGTTCTAAACTTTATGCCTCCTGCTTTTCCCAATTCTGGTTCAACCAATTTTTCTTTCATTATGCCCTTTTTAAAATAGCCCCTGTTTTTCTATGACTTCAGCAGGGGGAGGTGCTGGAGTAATCAGATTGTACAGTATGAGACTAAGAGCCACATCTCACTCCAGAGAGTGTAGATTACTCATCTGAGCCTCTCCAGCAAGTAGGCTCCATACACAGTAGACCCATTGTCTTATAGCTGCTTTAAAGTAATAGAACTCATGGCTCTTTAATTATTATTCTATATTATCGTTATAGAATAAAAAAAAATCTATATATTTCTAGGATAAGCTTGACATAGAGAGCTTACTGTCTCCAGAAAATGTGAACCAGGAAGCCCTTCTCGCTTATGCCAAAGAGGCTGCCAACTTTTCCACCAACTACCAGTTGCCCACTTTGGAATTTGCCCTAAACCATCGCCACAGTCCTGATGTTGACATGTTTGACTTCACCTGCATGAACCGTGCGGAAAATGCAGCTTTGGTGCGTGACTGCAATGGCGCTAAGCTGCTCATTGGGTTGGTGGGAGACTGCTTGGTGGAGGTAAGTGCGGCCTTAATATGATCAGAACTAACATCTGGAAGGGCCTCTCTAGAATGGGACGAATGCACATTTCAAATCTATTTGATTGGAACTCCCATTCAGTTGGAGACAGTCTTTCCCAACCTCATATTAGTTTACAACTTCAGCCCTAATTTGGGAGTTGAAATCCAACACATCTGGAAAGCAGCTGGTTAGAGACAATCAATGTGTGTTACTTCAGAATATATAGGCAGAGGCAGCTTGTATTACTGAATGCTCATCTGCTAAGAATTTTCTAGGTTAATTGAAAAGCCAAGGCTACAGCCAGTTTTCCATTACAAGTTTGTTGTTCCCATTGTTTTATGTAGGGGAGATTTTGCATACTTTTTAATGCAGCAATATCCCGGGAAGGCTTTTTACTTTCTATCAACAGTTGTTCTCCCATTTCTTTTATTACTAAAAGTTATTCAAAGGTCATCATATGGAAACATGTAAATAAAGCTGAGTTGCTTGGAAAAAATCTGCTGAATGTCAGCTGGGTTATAATGGGAACTATTATAAAAACCTTCTACCCAGCAGAATGGTTGTTTTTGAAAGGATTATGAAAATCCAGACCAAGCAGAATACAGGGATTTTTTTCTCCCTACTGTGCACTTTTCTCAGACATTTCTTCACTAGTGCTTGACACGAGCCATATCATTTGGTGGTTTGTCTATGAATATAGTTTTGCTTTCGGACTTTGGAGGCCAGAGTGTCTCCTTTTCCTGGATAGAATGCAGATGATTTTCAATTTTGCATATTCATTTGTTTGTCTTTACTAGGTAGGTTTAATCCCCAGAGCTTGATTTGCTAGCTAACAAGCTCAATGGGAAAGGGTCCCATAAAAAGCAAGCATTTCTCAAACTCATACACTGCACAGTGAGACAATTGTACACTAATTGCAGCATCAAGATTTACACCCAGATCTGATTCCTCCTGCATTTGTCTAGTTTCAATGTCTTTGAGTCATTGTGAGGTATCCCATGTTGCTGAGCAGCCAGAATGCTTGAACTCTTTATTTGTTTGTTTTGTTTTGTTCTCCAGCCATTCTGGCCCTTGGGAACTGGTGTGGGCAGAGGTTTCTTGGCATCTTTCGATGCTGCTTGGATGGTAAAAAGATGGGCCTCAGGAGTATCCCCACTGGATGTGTTGGCTGAGAGGTAAGCATATTGAGAAAGGGGTACAGTATTTCCAGAATTAGGATTCTCAAGAGAGAGACAGAGAGAGACACACAGAGAGGAGGGGGGTGGTTTAGTAAGCCTTCATATTTTTATTCCAGTGTTTCTCATCCTTGGCAACTTTAAGATGTGAGGACGTCAACTCCCAGAATTCCCCAGCCAGCCATAAAAGGATGTTTAACTGTGGAGTCCTTTTGTAGTCTCATTAGAGGCCACAGTTATTCTGTCCAATTGGATATCAAGCTATACCCCCAGGGACATTAACTGCCTTCAGTGGCTGTATTATCCACAGTGATACCACTTTCCAAAATATTTTTTTTTTTAAAAGAGCATCTTTGAATGCTGTAAATTTTAGCAGGCAGAAAGAATCATGAAAGAAAGGAAGGAGGATTTAAAAACTAAAAACAAAAGAAAATCCTGCTTATCAACTTTTTCTTGTTTAATATAATCCCCAGTCAACTGTTTTTGGCCTGGTTTGAGGAAAAAGTTCTATTTTTTTTTAACCTATGAAAGGAAAATAGCTGCTTGGAGACAGTGAACATTCTCAGTAGAAAAATGGATGAAAAGTATCAAAATGGTTACAGTAGCTTTTTGTTTCTCTGTTCAGACACAACCATTTGAAAGTTTGCATCACTATGAAGGAAATCATGGGTGTGTTGCTTAGGGGCCTGGGGGATAGACTGAAGGGCAGACAATGTTAATGGAGGTCATTTACAATTAAATGAGGAAAGTTTAAGATTACATGAGGAAAACAAATGAATGTTCCCCAAAACATAGGATAACATATTGATATTCATAATGGCAGCAAGAGCACGCAGAATGAATTAGGAATGACTCTTGTGAAAAGAAGCAAAGAACAAGGAATGTTGCTTGTATAGTTATCACTGAGTTGCCTTCAGGCTGATTCTGATTTCCAGGTATAAAATATGCCTCTTCATTCATGAACTCAGATGGAATCTTTTTTGCTCAATCCCCACCCAGAGAAAGTATATATCAGCGACTGTCACAGACTTCACCTGACAACATGAACAAGAACATTAATCAGTACAGCATTGATCCCAACACACGATACCCAAACATCAACCTTCAGGCAATCAAGACCTCTCAGGTACTTTTGCCACAAGCAGAGATGGAGGAGAAGGTGTAGTTGCTTTGTCTTCCCGACCATTGGCTTTAGTTTTAAGTTCCTCTGTAAAACCCACCTTCCCCTTTGCAACTTGACACAATATAGCAGTTTTGATCACTTTGACGCTGGTTGCAGCCAGAAACATAAAAGAAAGTATAAAGTGATGTTATTTATTATGGCAGGACCTCAGCAATAGTCTTCCCTGCAATATGTTCTTGATGGCTGTTCTGACATTTAAGGTTCGGTCAGTTGGATAGTGGGTTTTGGTGCATTTTCTGAACAGGGAAGATGAAGATTTCAGGAGCTGAGTGGATCTGGGAAGTATAGAGATTAGCTGTAGTTCTGTTCAGGGTCCAAGTCATGTTGATGATAGCAAATAATAGGTGCATTTGTTTTCAGGTTCATAAACTGTACATTAAGGGAGATATAGAAACGGAGCAGAACAAGAGAAGAAGTCGTGCCAGCCCAGAGTTAGTCTGCAAAGGCAAGTTTTGGTAGCTTTCTTTCTAGCTTCCATCTGCAAGGATCCCATTGTTCATGCTCACTTTTTTTCTTGCTTTAACAAAATGGCATCTGCAGCCATGCAGATTCTTGCATATGAATGATTGAACTGTAGAATTGGAAATAACCTTGAGACTCATTGGTTCCAGTCTTCCAATTTCCAGTTAGTGCATATTCTGCAATATGGGATACAGTAACTAATCTGCTAGATGGCTGTCCAAACTTCCAAATAGATGTGTTTCATCATCAAATATCCAAATCTACTGATATTTGCTTTCTTGCCCCTCTAGCACTTTTTAATCTGCCTCATCATCTTGCTTGCAGTTTCTTCCTTAGGACTTGCAACCAGATAGAATAGTTTTGGGTGTATGTTGCTTTAGGGAAATATCGTGTGAAACTAGAGAATTTTTGTTGGCTTTCCTATAGGCAATGAAGTTCCACAGATCTTCATCTAACTGGTTGAACCACTGTTCTATAATTACAATAACAATACAGTCATACAGTAACCTACTCAGGGGTATCAGTTACATAAACATTGTATGATTTCTGCTAGTAATTATAGTGGCTTGCTCTTCAACAGCCATTGACAAAAGAAGAAAAATGTTGGTATGCTGAGAAGCTTTTCCTTTATAAATCAGATGAATGAAGGAATGAATAAAATTTGTATCTGAAGACATACTGGGAATTGGACACTCTTATAAGTAAATATCAATTCTCTTTTCTCTCTGCAATACCATACTCCTACTCCAGATACCAGTAGAGCCTATGAGGAGCTTCTTAATTGGTGTCAATCAAACACAGCCAGTTACCATGGCATCAAGGTGGAAGACTTCACACACTCCTGGAAAAGTGGATTGGCTCTTTGTGCCCTCATACATCACTTTCGCCCAGATCTTCTGTGAGTTTCCTTTGTGGGAAAGCCGAAGGGACAGAATATCTACTAATACTGGGAAAGGCTAAAATGGGTTGGAATAAAGCTTTCTTTTATATATATTCAAAAGTTGGAGTTAGATCACTTTATATGCTTAAGTTTTTACATCATGTTCATTTTTGCTACCATCTCTCTTTGATTATCTGCAAGAAGCATTGTTAGGGACTTTATTTTTTCAAAAATAGAGGTATATATAAGAATCCTTCATAAATTCTGTGACTCCAAAACTTTAGTTTCCCAAGCATTAATCTAGTTGTTTAAGCATTTGGCCATTACCGTAGAACAGATACTGTATGTATGAGGTGATGTGCAGTTATGAATGTGACCTCTTGTGGGGTTTCATTGGATAGTTTATTCATTTATACAATTCATACTGCAGTTAGAAAGTGATGAATGTGTATGTTAGAATCAGGCTCAGATCCAATGAACTACTTGCCTTAAATAATCTCCATCCCCTACTAATTTTTTTCAGTTCTGGGAAGCTCAATACGGATCTGTACCAACTTTTTGTTTTACTTTTACACTGGATTTCTAGGTTCACAATTTCCTATTGCTACTATTCCAATCCAGATTTGGTTGTTTTTAGAATGTAGAATCATAGGGCTAAAAGGAGACTTGGTGGTCTTCAAGACCCCTGCTCAAGGTCCTGGTCAAATGGTTGTCCAGTCCATTTTTGAAAACCTGCAGCAATGGAGCACCACAACTCCAGGAGGCAAGCTATTCCACTGATCGATTGTTTTCACCGTCAGGAAATTTTTCCTTAGTTCTAGCTTGGATCTCTTTTTGAAAAGTTTTCACCCTTTACTTCTTTTTAATTTGTAAATGGTTTTCTCCTAAAAGACTTTACAGAACCAAATGACTTGGGTAATTTTTTTTAGATAGAGATTTAGAATTTACAAAATTTATCATATGTGAGGGATAACTAGGCCATGTATGGACAAATTTAGACGGTGAGTAACTTTTGTTTTGATAACTAAAAGCTACTATGACTGAGCTTCTTCCCTAGAATATAATTTATTTCATAAAATACTGCTTATTAAAGTCAAAGTGGATAAAAAATGATCTTAAGTACAAAATGTGGACATAAACTTTAATATCGGCAATTATTTATTTGTATCGCAAAGATGGGTTTTTTTTCTCCAAATGTTTCTCTGTTTCAGGGAGATGATGGGATTAATAACTGCAGAGCCTGAGACTTCAAAGAAAACAGTCCCTTCTCAACCTGTCTGCCAGATCTTGATAGGATGACTACAGCATTTCTTTCACCATATTTGGTACTCAAATGACTGTAGCCATCAACTTTTCCTTCTCATCTGGTCATAATTCTGCTATAGGAAGGAGGGCTGGTTGGTGTTCAGTTATTGAAACCTATCCTACATATCTAAGGAGAAAGAAAAAGAAAAGCAGTTTCCAAGATTCCTTGCTGGTGTGTGGCCGACTCATCACACAAGTTGTTAGGAGCTGGCAATAACTGTAGAAGCACTTCTAAAGAAACCTTTACAGGTTTACAAAATTTGCAGACTTCTTTTTCTAGTTAAAATCATCAGTTGACTTTATTTATAGCAGTATTTTGTGTGGTTAAAACAAAGTTTCACAGAAAGGCACATCTGTTTAAAACAGAGCACTTTTTCCACCCAGGTTTATGATATAGGAGGCAATCGAGAATGAATTGTGCTTCCTTTTTCTCTCTTCAACAGAGTCAATATTCCAGAAATGGAATATTGATGGAGAAAACATCCTGATGTTTAAATAATCTTTTACAGCTGGGCTGGGATTAGTCATTGTAATTTGTTTCTTCCAACTGTAGGGACTTCAATTCATTGGACCCAAATGACCCTATTGGGAACAACCAACTGGCTTTAGATGTGGCTGAGCAGGAGCTAGGCATCTCTCCAGTCCTCTCCAGCACTGAAATGGCTTCACTATCTGATGACAAGCAGCTTGGCTTGATAACTTATTTGAGCCAATTTTATGATGTCTTCAGGACTGCTCCAGGTAGATTGTCCCAAAGAATCCAGTTCTGACTGCAGCCAATGAATATTTAGCATAGGCAATTTGGTAAACCTTTGTAGAGAACTGACCCTTCTCTTAGATAAAGGCTTGCAATATGCACTAGATTGGAATGAACAGGGCTAGATCAAAATAGAAACCTATATAATCCAGCATCCTTCCCCTTCGTCAATGATCAATCAGATTTTTATGGGGTCATCACATGTAGACATGTCATTTTCCCCCACTGTGCTACTGTAACAGCTATTATTGAAAACTGCATATCCTGATCTTGGAAATAACACCTAACCAGGGGTGCGCTACTACCGGTTCGCCCTGGTTCGGGTGAACTGGTAGCTAATTTTATGGCCGGTTTGGCAAACTGGTAAATCCCACCCCTGGCTGGCCCCGCTCCTCTCAGGAGTCTCCACATGGCCCATTTTGGATGCCAGGTAAGTGCAGGGCCCACGCGGAGGCTCGGGGAGGGCAAAAAACGGGCCTCCGGAGGCTCCAGAAGGCCAGAAACGGGCCTGTTTCTGGCCTTCGGAGGGCTTCCGGAGCCTGGGGAGGCCGTTTTTGCCCTCCCAGAGGCTCAAGGAAAGCCTCTGGAGCCCAGATAGGGCAAAAACTGCCCCCCTGTCATGGTGCAGGAGGCTGACTAGGCCACACCCACCATGGCCACACCCACCCAGCAACCCGGGCAGAGAACCGGTTGCTAAAATTTTTGGAGCCCACCTTGCACCTAACTATCCTAACTTGTAGCCATTGGTGGCCTCATCCTCCATGAATTTGTCTAGTACCTTTTTAAGTCCTAGTTGGTGATCATTATCATACTGTGTGGTTGTGAATTCCATAGTAGTTGTGGACCAGTATTGGAAGGTCAGATAAAATAACAATGGAAGTTTACAATGGTTCATTCATTGAATCTCTGTTCCTAGGCATGTCATCTTCATATTGCCCCTGCAGTAGAAATAGAGACATTATCATTCAGAGTACTCACTCCACTTTAATAGATTTTAATAGTGAAACTATATCCCTCAAGTTTGATTCAGTATCAAAAAGTATCGTATTTTCTCTTGTAGAATGGAAGGAGAAAACAGAGAAACCTCTCCCATGTGGCACCAAAAGCGCTATCCTCTTTCTTAGCAAGCTACAGAAGACTTTATCTCTCTCACGTAAACGGAACTTGGTGAGTCTTTCTCAGCAGAGATTGCGAGACTGTAACCAAACATTCTCAGTTTCTTCTATTCCTGCCATTTCATTAGAGATAAGGAGCATGGGGGTTTAAGTATGTTCTGGAAGAGTCCTGGATCTTTTCTCTTTACTGACATTTCAAAGATACAATTTTTGATTGTAGGAAAAGTCTACCTGGGATGGAGAATCCAAGAAGTTAAAGCAAGAGGTTGGGGTAAGTTTTCCCATCATTGTGTTTGATTCATATTTTAGTATCATCCTTCCTCTTGAAAAGAGATAAGGTTAGTAGAACAGTAAATATTCAGTGTCATTATGTAAACCTTTTATGTATATATTTATATCCTGCCATTCATGGGGCTATGCATAGGAGTCCCTCTTACCCACAGAAATGTTTTTCCCCACAACAGGAAACTTGTGAGATAATGATTATATTATGTTTGGTCACACAGCCTGATGTTGGCATTCAGCATTTTTAGCCACCTTCCCAAGGACCCGTAATTATTATATCACACCTTTGTTTTGTACAACTCAAGGAGGTATACATAATGCTCCTGTCTCCTATTATTCCCACCACAATGCTCTTGTGAGGTAAATTGGGCTGAGAAAGAAGGATTGGTCCCAAATAAGTGAGCCATGGAGTGAGTCTCCATGGTTGACGGAGGGCCTGAACCTTGGTTTCTCTGGTCCTAGTTTAGTGCCTTAACCACTATGCCATGCTGATTCTACCCTAAAACCAGTCAGCTAGAATAGGGATGGAGAATCTATGGCCCTGTCACAGTATTTCTAGTTGGAATGATCTGGGTTCATGGAATTGACATCCAACATATTGAACTGTTTGTTATTTCATTTGTGATTATTTCTGTGGTGAAATGGGTTATGCTGTCAGTTACAATCCTTCATAATCAGCTGTAGAATTTATCATAGGGAAGGATATTGTGATTGCATGTAAATTTTGTTACAATCTATCCTGAAAATCCTTCTGATGTTTGGTTTTAAGTAATATATCAGATCTAGAATAGAGAAGGAAGGAAGGAAGGAAGGAAGAATGGCTTCTGTTATAAATGATGGAATAAGTTTCCTAGTAGATAATTTATGAAAAACATGAGTCCTTGTTGTATAAATCATTGTGACTTTGGAACACAAAGATGGAAACCCCAGTACACATAATTAATGAACTACAGCTTTTGTGTGACTAATACGTTGAACCCTGCATCCAAATTCTAATCCCAGTGGTTAAGCTCCACTTGTAAAAGTTGGAATTCAAATGTCATTTGATAAATTCCATCCTCCAGCTGGTTGGCTACTCAACTCCAAATGAATTTTGGCAGGGGCAGTAAGAGATTCATTTTCAAAACTCAACTGAGACCTGTTCAATTCATTTCCCTCCACAAAACTGTTACAGAGTAAAATTTTGGCTTGTGGGAAATTCTTGTGGCTGAGATGTGCTTGTGTGATTGTACAGAACAGCTGCCAAAAGTTTGGATGGTGCCCAAACTATTAGTTTTTCCACCAGAGGTCAAGACACTTGTTTCCCTGTTTAGCAAGAGGCTCTTTGAAACAGCTGTTGGGCCAGGTGATGAGGAAGAAGCTGGATTAACCAAACAGTGAATGAAGTTGCTATTACATCCCACTTGTACAGTTACATGCTATCAGGAAGCTCAACAGCATTGTTCAAGTTGAGACATCCCCAGGAAAGGATTACCTTGATGGATGTTTCAGGGGCTCTCTAATGGATTTGTCTCTCTAAGGATTTTGCTGCCTTATTTTGAGCTAAGTTACTGGAGTTAGCATATAATGCTATCTGTAATATGTCTCTAGAAATCTAGGAAGCTACCCCATAAATCTGACCATGGGTTCATCTAATCTGGAATTGCTATATTGACCGATAGCAACTCTTTAGGATTTCAGACATTGTTATTTTTTCAGTCCTTTCCATAAATGCTAGGAATTAAACCTGGGACTTCCTTCACATTTCGCTCTTCCTTATCATATTCAAAATGAGTAAGGTTATGGTTAATGATCAGATTAAAAAAAACCCAAAGGGCATTTCTCTCTCATACACACCTCTGTCAAATATCTTTTATAATTGGTATCCTTTACTAAGTGTTTACTTGGAGAACAGTTGTACTATGATCTCTGTTCTCTGGATAACACCACTGGGATTTCTGGGTGGTAGTCAGAACAACTATTGTACTCTTTATATTGTTAGCACCTGAGTTGTTCATTTTGCAATTCATTGCAATTACCCATTTGCACATTGTTCTGGCTTCTACCATCTCTTACACCCAATTGCCATACCCTTATTCGTTGTTGCTTTTCTGACCTGGGTGATCCATGAAACCTGATAGCACAGATCAGCACTGACCTGGTCTGAGGAGGGAGTCTGCTTGAGGTTTAAGACTGCTTAGAATTCATGGCCCTAAGGGAAACTATTTATCTTCTGATAGACTTTGCCTGTCTCTCGGATGAGGAGCAGTGATGCCTGCTATTTCTGTGGAGATCACGTTTACATCCTGGAGCGGGTCAGTGCTGAAGGGCGCTTCTTCCATCGAGGTTGCTTCAAATGCCATTACTGCAAAATAACATTGCGACTAGGAGATTTTGTCTTCAATGAAGATGATGGTAAGTAGAGAGAAAAGCTTAGAGCCAATAATTGGCAAGCCTGACAGACACAGCCATGGAGGGGAAGCAAAAATGGTTTGAGTTGTCTGAACTCTGACTGGCTGTATTGTTTCCTGTTTTGTTTTGTTGTCTCCAGACAGAGTATGAGTAGAGACGTACAACCAAAAATTCAGGGTATTATGCCCAGCAGCCTTAGAAGTGACACCTTGTAATGGTATATGGGAATGACCTTAGAAGACAGAAGAGATGCTGCTTAAGGAACAATAAGATAAGAGAGGTTAAGTCCGCAATTCAAAAATGAATTTCCCTTCCTTCTCAGTCTGTGAACAAGACCACAACAAATTTACGTATAAGATTTGCAAGATTATGTTAATCTAGCCTTACGATGATATAGAATTAGCTTAACTGGTTGTATTTCCTGTCTGGTCCACTTGGGAAGGTTGACATCAATCTTGCAAACCAATTGCATTTTATTCTAAGGCCACATTAACATAATCTTGTAAAACTGATAGTACAAATCTCCCACCATCTTTCTTACAGCCTGAGAAATAAGGGAAGTTCCTTTTTGAATTTCTCTGCCCATTATGCAGCTATGGGCTGTACCTTCTCTCATCTGATTGTTCCCTAGGCAGTATCCCTTTCATCTGCTAAGGTCATTCCCACAGACCAATATATCCCTAGAGACTCCCAATATAGTTGACGGGATGGGGAGAGAAACTACTAAATAATTGATTGCAAAGGGGTAATGTTGTTTTTCATGAATGATATATGTAATCAAATCAAAATTAGTCCTTTTCTGGTGCCATACATTCTTTGGCGTGTTATCCTTGCTTCCCTACTCAAAGGCCAAGGGTAGCCCTCAGGCTAGAAAATACACACCCTTGTTTCAGATTCTGCCATCGCCACATCCTCCTTTTATTTAATCCTGAAGATTAAATCTGCACCCCAATAGCATTTCTGGTTGGGCCAAATGAATTGCGGTCACATACTAACCTGATTGTTTCTTCCTAGGCAACTTCTATTGCACGTTGCATTCCTTGGTCTCATCAGACATAACTACCCCCAGCAAAGCTTCCTTCAAAGAAGCATATGAGGTAGGTAGGATGGCTGCTTTTTCAGAATCTGGCTGAGTGTTAGAGCAGAGCAGGAACAAGCGGATAATCTTGAAAGAATTGGAATATATGAGAAGGATCTTTTATGTGGTTTTGAATTAGGGATGACCAACGTTTTGTCCAAATTGCTGACAGTGCTGAGGCATGTGGGTTGACAAAACAAAGTGCTTTAAAACAATATCTTTAGACATGCAATGGAAAATATGATGTAATCTAAGCAGGTGTACATCATTTGCATCTTGGAGAACACAAACCTAATTTCCCACATATTCTGAACAGAATCTCAATTGGGAGTCACTGACCAGGAAATTGATTATGTGTGTGGGTAGCAAAGTAAAACTGATGATTTGAGGGTGTGGCTATGTGGAAAAAAAGGAATTCTGTAAGGAAGAAATCAAAAGCAAATTAGCTGGCATCACAATCCCTTTATAGAAATCTACTATGCTTCTGATCATTGTGTTTCTCTCCCTCCCACCTGCCAAAAGAAATGATTGTGTTTGAACACCACTGTAAGATTTGAATGTTAATTTATTGTGACAGGCAGTTTGCCGTTGATACTGCTTGTTTGCTCATGCTTGGTTTCACTTTCTTGTGGGTGTGATTAAACAAACTTGGACAGCAAGCATAACATTATGCAGTAAGAACTGTGAACAGTGGCTTCGCTTCCTAAGCCAGAATCAATGCAAGAACAAAATGTAGCATATGTCTCTCATCTGTAAAAACAAACCATACTTCTTTATTTGCATGCAGAGATGAATCCTGTTTTGTAAAACGCTGCTCCTACTTTCCTTCAATGCTCAGAGGGAACAATTATAACACTGCTTTCTCTTCCTCTGTAAAAGGTGCAAGAAAGAACAATCAGAATGATAGGAAACTGCTTCAAATTCAGAGTTTTTATATTTTTAAATAATTTTTATTTATTTTATTGAAAAATTTTTTTAACAAAGTAAATAGCCTAAAAGAAAATAAAGATCAGAATCAGAATCAGAATTTTTATTGGCCAAGTGTGATTGGACACACAAAGAATTTGTCTTTGGTGCATATGCTC
>JANHJO010008602.1:201845-214301 GCA_032468235.1 Pseudoxyrhopus heterurus | reverse complement strand
ATTATTATTTACTTTATTCGTTAAAGATGAAACTCAGTCAACTGAACATTCAAAATTGCATCACAAATACCATTGACCGGTGCTAATGGTTGATTCGGGTTGCTGCCAGCATCCTAGGTATCAACCAAGTATCTTCTTAAGATGTATGATGTTCCGAATAGCGCAGTTTTTTGCAGTTCCGCTGATGTTTATTGCAGGAAGCTGCAATTTCTTGATGTATTTTATAAAATTCTTGGATATGGTACCAAGTGCCCCGATGACAATGGGTATCACTGTTACATCATATTATTATTATTATTATTGTTGTTGTTGTTGTTATTATTTTGGAAGTGGTTTGCCATTGTCTACTTCCTAGGGCTAAGAAAGAATGACTGGCCGGAGATCACATAGCTAGTTTCATGCCTAAGGTGGGTTTAGAATACCAGTCTCCTGGTTTCTAACCTGATACTTTAACCTCTTAAACCAAACTGGCTTAGTGTACCTTCAAGTACTTTTATGATTTTCCTAAATTATCCAAAACTTACTTCCATATAACATATTCTTATACACAGCCATTTTAGCTTCATTTGATAAGCATTCATTTCTGACAACAAACAGCACATTACCCACATCTTTCTACTAGCTCAGCACATGCCTTAATAGCTCTCCAATAATTTCTATATCTTCAGTAAATATTCCACAAGGTGCACAAATTCACCTGTTGCTTCTTTTTTAAAATATTTTAAACATTTATACCATGCATTCATTCACTGTGCTCTTCTGTCAAGCACAACTCCCTTGGTCTTGTTAGGTTAAATTAAGATTCATCATACACATCATAGACTAGTTGGACTGATGTAGGGTTTAAACTGGGATGAGAGGGAAAGGGGAAGAGATAAGATGGTAATGAAGATGCAGGCTATTTGTGAGATAGATTACAATTATGTTCCTATTTAATAATTGCAATATGTGAAAAATCCTTCTTGTCTGTTGAGACCTTTGAGATAGCATGAAAATCTTTTGATGTATTGCAGATGTGTCCAACTCTCATTCCCTGGTGGTATTAAACATTTTGTTGTTCCATGACCATTTTATTGAGATCTACAATAGATTGCCTCAGAAGACTGAAATACTCCGATGTTATTTTGTCTTTATTTTGACTCCTTGACTTTTGTTGATTAATTCTTTGGGTAAAGCTTGTCTCACTTGTCTTAGGTGGAATACTGAGAGATATTGCTTGCAGAGGAGGGCATATATCACAGTAGGGGGAAGAACATGTGAAGGCACCTTGTATCTTGTGTGAATACTTGTTGGGGCCTGCAATGAGAACTACCTGTAAAAGTAGGATTACTTGGATTCTCATAGAATGTTCTGAATTTATCAGAAAGAATAAATTCAGGATTCATCCACTCCAGTTTCATTTCAAATCAGTTCTTTATCTGTAATTTCATTCACTCTGCTTTGGGATCCTAGTTAAGCTGTTTTCAATTAAGTCAATAATATATTTATTTGTTCATTTGAAATTTCCATCAACATTTCTCTGCATTCTCTTTTAATTATATTTTTGTGATTATTTTTCGCTATGATGCAGTATTTTTTCTAATTTTTGAACATTCTTTTAAATGTATTTCTCCTCATGTAGATCCTCTTCTTCCACCAAGCATATTTTTCATATTTCCAATTAGCAAATTCCCACATTTCTGTGACACTCTATGATATAATTACTATGTCCAGGTAGCTTCCATATTATCTTTTCCTAGATCTATAGGCCATTCATTTCACTGGAAGATAGATAATTTTTTGAGTGTTTTTTCATTCAGAACTAGCACTTTCTCTTCCTGCAATTATTCAGTCACTCCATTTTCATTCCATTCTTTCCAACTGTTTCTATGATCGATAGGTATTCCTTGACTTACAACCATAAATGGAACTGGAATTTTGGTCACTAAGTGGTGCAGTCACTAAGTAAATTATATGACTGTTAACTGAATAACATAGTTATTAAGCAAACCCAGCTTCTCCAATTGACTTTACTTGTCAAAAGCCAGTTAGGAAGGTCACAAATCACGATCGTGTGACTGCAAGAGGCTTTAATCTTTGTAAATGTGAGCTGGTTATCAACTACCCAAATTGTGATCATGTGACTGTCTTTTGGTGTTATTTTATATAAAAGCAGGATTATATCAACCTCTTATACAATTTGATTGGATAGCTTGCCAAAATCATGATTTGTGAATTCACAAGATTTATTAGACCACAAAACAATTAAGTTGCAGATGCCATGAGCAGAATGAACTGTGAAAGAGCATTTGAATGCAGTCAACTTTGCCTGAATATACAGTGCAGAAATATATTTATTTTACATCATAATTTACACAGTGGATGGCAGCATGCCTATATGCATTGCCCATTACCATTTCAAACAAAAAAAATGTGTCATACAGAACTTGAATTATGGCATAGACTTTTATGGGCTGTCCCAAAAGTGCTTTTGCAAAAAACAGCTGGACTGAAGAACTGAACTGAAGATGATTTTTGGATGAGAAGCGAAATGTTTTCGAGGAAAAAAACAAGGAAGTCCAATTGCCTTTTGGAAAAGCACCTTTTGGACAACCATGACCTGGATGATTGAGAATCTCCATGGACTTTTACAGGCTCATTTATTAGCTTATCTTCTGCATGCTACATACAGTGTAGGACAATAGGATGACAAAATCTGAGAACAGAAATGATCACACTAAAAAAGGCAAGTATTCCCATATGTAATCGTGACTTTATGAGACTATTTTGATATAAATCAATTTGAGATGGGATCTTCAATGTGTAATTATTGAAGTAGTTTATGAATTAGCACAATTTTATTTAATTGGGCCAGAACAAGATTCACTTTGGCTTTAATGCAATTACCACTGTATTCTTGCTATAACTGATAATTCCATCATATACGTGTGTGTGTGTGTGTGTGAAATTTCTTGCACTAATGAAGTAATGCCATAATTAACACATGTATTGTGAAATGTTAAAATATTCTTTGTTAATTTTGCTGCAACAGATTAATGTAGCTACCCTTATGGAATATAAGTCAGAAATTCACAAGAGGTTCAGTATTGTACATGCTCTTCCATGCTCTGCTTCTTCTACTCGTCTGTTAATTTTTAAAGTAAAGACCATTAGTAATTGCCATATTAATAAAACAAGATTCAGAAACTTTAATAATGTAAATTGCATTTGTTTTGAGAATCTGGAGATGGGAGGGACATGAAACAATTAGATGCTTGTCAGCCAGTATTTTACTTTTGCAGCAAACTTCACAGACAATTTTGGCAGTCTGATACTAGAAAGGAAAGAATATTTGAGTTGTAAGGCTGCTTCCAAATTATGCCCAGAAAATGAAAACGTCACTTGAATATTGTAGCAGTAATATCTTCACACAAGTTATCATATACATTTTTTGTTACAAGTAAATATTTACAAGAACTGAATTCTGAATGCAGTGCATTTTCTCCCTTGTGCAGGAAATTGAAGCCTATATGGGATACACACAGAATTTTAAAGAATGTGCCTGATAGAACATTATGGATAAAATAGTAGCTTGAGACTTACTTATATATAAAAGCAAACCCATTGAAATCAATGGAACATATAAAACACAAAGTTAAACTATGTTATGGCTAAATGTGGATCAAATCAAGAGTCAGACTAAAGCTGCTTCTTGAAAATATGCTGTGAACAAACAAGAAAGCAAAAATACAAATGCAAAAAGGTTTTTGAGCCAACCCATGAACAATAAGTTTAATAGTTTTCAGCAGACCATAGCTTTCTAGAAGCTCCACTGTCTCATCTAGTTGAAGATGGACATACAGTAAACACAATAATATATGATACAACCCATCACAACTGGATTAAAAAAATACACAAAATATAATACATAAAAATGGTTTTACATTGTGGACTGACAGAGCTCTAAAAAAAGGTGACCATAACCCTGGTAGGTTTTACAAAGTCTTTAAAAAAATAAAACAGTACTTCATGTGAAATTCATAAATACATAGGATGTGGGGGAGAGTTGGTTGTTGAGATTTGTGGTATATCCAACTAAGAAACATTCATGAGACATTCTTGACATTCTTTCCTTAAGCTTGCTGTCACTATCTGGGGATACCAAATAGGCACTTACAAGTATAAATCTACCTGAAAGTTGAGGCCAAAGGTGGAGAGGAATCTGGGAAGAGGAAAGCTGAGGATAGAAAATCTAATAATATGGCATGGGAGGGCTAAAAAGGAAGAGAAATGTAACAGTCCGGTTTAAGAGGAGGCCTATTTGAAAGGCTTTAGCTGATGATTGTCAATGTAATACAAGAACCTGCATTTACATAAAGGCCTTTGTTGTTCTCCCCACATCTTTTTCAACAGAAGATTATTTTATTATACATGAGCTAATGAGAATAGGGAAAGTTTAATCTTAATTCCTAGAATTTTTCATTTAGGAATGAAAAATGCTACATATAAATCAGCCAGCACTCCTGTCCTTATAGATGCTGATGGCTGAAACAAAAAGGAATTCAACATCCCAGGCTCTATTGATTTTATCTTCTCCCATATTAGCTATAATAGCTATTATCTGATACCGAGGATGCTGTACCTCTCTCCCCAAATGCTTGAGGAATCTCAAAACGTACCTGAATGTCAAAGCTGGCATTTTATCATCCAGTCAATTCTTCCTAAGGATAACATTTAGGACTGAAGGTTGTGGCATCACAGTGACCAGTTTGCCCAAACAACACACAAGGTTGTGCTTCGAACATTCAATTTACCAAGGACAGTGGAGCAGAATTAACATGAGGCGAGAAGGAAAGGAGAAGCATGGTTTTCCACTTGGCATTGCTTGATAGAATTTTCAGCACATGTTGCTCATCTCTCAAGAACACAACATGTTGCAAAATAAGGCACAGTTCTGAGCAAATTGTGACTTGGTTCTCTACAAATTCCATTTCTGTGTACCATTCTATTAGTGTGACCACCTTGGGAACTCCTCAATACAGAAAGGAGTGTTTATTCTAACATTATAATGGAGTTATCCAGAAGTTCTTGGGTGGAATCAATTACAATCAATTCATAGGGGGAGGGGGAAACCCCACAATCTTACTTGAATTTAAAACATCCTTCAAAGGGTTGGGAAATGACTCTGTCAGTTTTTCTTATGTTGCCACCTTGGAGTTGCATGTGTCACTCAACAACAGTTCAAAGGTTCTTAGGAACATTCTTACTCTGCTGATCAAACACTGAATTAGCCAGTGCCTTTGTATCTGGTCCTTCCAGCAAAAGCTGATCATTCAGGTAGTGAAAACGGTACTAGGTCAGTAATGTAGTGGTCATACAGGCCAATAGTGAAAATGAGGCCCACGTCAGTTATGAAAAAGAGATCATGATTTTATGAAAACAAATCTACTATCTACCCTCACAGACAGACAGACAGACGCAAAAACGACACCCCCCAAGCACAAAACCCCTTGAAAAAAGAAGGAATAACCAATGTTAAGGCAGAAGTTTAACCTGAATATTATGACCCAGTGCCATGAACTAAATTCACAACTTATCTGTTTTAACGTATTTTTATTCTGAAATTTCCCATCTACTTTTCACAGTCTCTTTGGGGGCTCCCCTCCATACATGCTAATAATACTATGGGGAAAATAACATTTCATTGTGATGAAATGTCTCCTTACAGCACCTTAAAAAAACAACCCTCCATTTAAAGTGGGACAGATACCCAAGCATGAAAATGTAATAGCAGCAGGCTTTGACCTGTGCATTCCAAATCGTTCTAGAAAGGAGTAACCTCCTGTGCTCCCTTTTCCAACAATCACATCTTGCCTTGTAGTGCGCCCCTTTCCCAAGTACCTGCTTGGGAGTTCCTCCATCAGAATTCTACTGGCTTTGGGGAAGGTCAATGGTCTAGGGGTTAGTCTTGCTGGACTGATCAGAAGGAATTGGACAAGAAGAGGTGCTTTTTGTTTAAGTAAAAAACCCGTAGGATAAGATAGCAAAAGCTCAGTGATAGAGACTCAATGGTAGGGACAGGCAAAAACCATACATTCTGTTAAATCCTCTACTACTCAAAACTACATGCTAATAGTTAGACAGGATATAGTTGAAAGTTATGGGCCTCAGTCCAGGAGATGCCATGCATGATGATTTTGACGCTATTTCTGTAACAGAATTCCTAAAAGCACCCATCTAAATTAGAAGGCAACTATGTTAAACTCTATGTTTAAAATCAGAGGCCTGTGTTTAGACTTAAACATCAGCATTTTCAGCAAGAAACAATACAGCTTTCAAGTGACGTGGGACTGCATTTCGTCTTTCAGTATCTCCTTAATTATTTTGATACTAGCAAACCCTGCAAAGATTTGCTAGGGAAAGTTATATAATACAGAGGGGGGAAAATGTACCTGGATAATTAGATTCTGCCCTTTTTTCTGTGACTAGCACAGAAGCAGAAGAGAAATTAATACCTCACCAGAATAATGCTTAGGCAGCAAGAACTTTGGTCTATGCTTTTCCCATAATGTTTTTGGCAAGGCAAATGTAAAAACAAAGAGAAAAGAGAAATAGCTTCTTATGAGTTGTTAAATTCCCACAGACATATGGAAATATGTCCAAATTACTCAGCCTTACCCAGCCCAATTATTTCCCTAGACCATTATACTAATGTTTCTCAACCTTTGTAACTTTAAGATGTGTGGACTTCAGCTCCCAGAATTCCCCAGCCAGCTGTCCACAAAATCTTAAAAGTTGTTAAAGTTGAAAGGCACTGCCTTAGACAGCTATCTCACAATCCCCCTAGTCAGACTGTTAATTTCATGATTACCTGATCTGCTTTCCTCCCAGTGCCCTCCTTCTTCTAATACATACTCTAACTCATAATATCCCATAACTCTTAAAATACTTTTAAGACCCTCTTTTGCTTCCTGGGGTTCTCTTTCTTTTTTTTTTCCAAGTCAGTCAGTCAGTCAGTCTCTCTCTTGCACATTCATGCCCTTGCCTTCCTCCCCTCCCCCAGTCTCATACTACTATTACTCATCTCTTCTATTCAAGCATCTGGGACAAAATTGCCACACTTTTTGTCATAATCATCAGCAGAAGCCTTCCACCAGCTTCTCAGCTTGGGTGGGGAGGTGGGACGATGCAGTAATCCTACATTTAAAATGCCCAGGGTATTGAGGGAATAAAGTTATTTCCTTATAATTAACCAACAACTCCCCATGTTGCCCCAACTCCCTATGTTGGCACTGCACACAGACTGAATCAAGAGATATTTAAAAAAAAAAGATTCATCATCTTCCTCAGAGACTAGATTGGTTCAAAGGCAGCATCAGATTTCCCAACCTTTCTTACAACAAGCACCTTCAGCCTGCCCATGTTAATTGTTCTCGGCAGATCAAAGCCACTAGGACAGAATCTGGAATTTGGCATGGAAAACATAGGCACATTTGGATATTAACAAGAGTCTCGTTTCACTCTGTTGCTGGGAAGGCATCAAGAGGTACCAGACTTTGGTACCAACGTCTCCTGAAATACTGATGACCTAGCCCCCAAGATCAGTTCTTCCTGCTGCCTCCAGATACAATTCTCCTTTCACTTTATGCTTTCTTGTAATGCTTTTTTTTTCTGTTTGTTTGTTTAAAATGTTCCTAAGTAGAAAACATCTGTGATTGTGATAAGTCATTTTTTTTTGGCATTTTTTTTTCTTTGTTCATTTTCAAAGGATGTGTGTCAAGGCATCCTATAGAGGTGGCTTCTCTGACAAGACTTCTCTTTCCTGCCTCTTCTTTAAATTGTCCGGTCAACCCAGAGGGGCCTTTAGTCTTTGACCAACTTGTACACATGATGCTGAGCTCCATGCTCACTGGTTGATACCTCGAAAACAAACGCTATGCAAAGTAATGTTTCCTGGGTATCTCTGTTTGTAACAACCTAGTTAAAAAAGAAACACATACAGGGAGATCAGAGAAAGTCAAACTGAATGAAAAAGTCAAGTTATAAATCCAGAGAAAGGGTAACACATTTTGCATAAAAAATGACCACCGAAATTTATGCAGGAATTCCTCTATCCAACTCAATAAATTTAGATCAAGTTAGAGAACTCAATTTAAATGATGGCATTAGGATGATGTTTTCTACAATTTTACTAGACACTTATTTCTTGTTTATGGGATCTCATGCCCCTACAGTGCCATTTTGGGTTGACAGGAACTTTTATTTGGGTTTCATGCTTTCTTGTGAACTGCTTAAGGCTTAATGTATATGGAAAAGCAGTAAAAAAGATACTACAGTATAGTGAAACCATACTGTATCTCTACTAACTAGTCAATTTCCTGAACTATTATCCATTTGGGACTGTGTATGAGCAGCTGTTTTATTTTAGGAACTGTTGCCTGAGTTTACTTTTTTTCCTTTTTCCTGCCTGTCTTTTTCTCTTTTGAATGAAGTTTTTAAAGTGTAAGCTCACAGGCAGAGGCTGACTTTTTTTTTTTTTACTGGTTTTGAAAATTAATTAAAAAAAAGGTATGGGTGGATGAGAAGTAATATAATTAATAGAACAATCATGTGTGTTTCTAAGAAACCATAGATAGTTATAAGAATTGTAGAGCTAGTCACTTTCATTAGATTAGCTATCATATAACAAATGTACACCTGCACTTTAAATGAGCAAAAATCCAGAAAAAAACCTAAAAGAACTTGTAACCATAAATTCATAACATCCTGTTTCAAACAGAGAAAAGTGTTTCAGAACATGTTAGGAGGTGCTGTAGGAGGTCATGGGACTACTCCATCATGTTCTGAATCTCAATGGCTACATTAGGGGTTGGCAACCCGCAGCTCTGGAGCTGCATGTGGCTCTTTCATTCCTCTGCTGCAGCTCCATCGCTCAAAATATGTGTCACAACCGCCAATTTGCGACACCGGCGACATGCAATTTATTGAGCTTTTCAATCCCCGGTAGATTTTGTGGCTCCTGGTGTTTTCTTTTCTGTGGGAAATGGATTCAAATGGCTCTTTGAGTGTTTAAGGTTGTCGACCCCTGGGCTACATAGTCTTAGGAAGTAATCATGTAACTTGCCAATCATTAAGCCATTTTTTAAAACAAAAAATAAATAATGAGCACTAAAAGAAGAAGACTCTGAGAGGAAAGGAATGAAACTATTATTTATGTTGGTAGTCCTTGACTTATAACTCTAATGGAGTCTGCCTGTTATAGTCGTAAGCTGTGACAGTCATAAAATGGGTCACCCACATGGATGACCTGATTTTACGATCTTTTTGGTGATGACTATTAAGCAAACATGGTGGTTTATAGTGAATGCCATGGTCATTAAACAAACCCATTGTACACTATAGAGTATTTTGCTGAAAACTGAAAGAAAACAACAGTTTTCAGCAAAAACATAGTAAATTGGGTTCATGTAAAATAGAGTCAAGGACTACCTGTAAGCCAAGAACAAACCACTCTGATTCCTTAGACAATGTAATTAATCTTGATGTGCTTCTCATCCTTTTATAAAGATTTGTTTTGGTATCTGGGCAGCAATAACACTGAAATGATGAAGAAGTGCTTTACTGATCATCTGTGAGAAATGAAGGGGCCAGCTATGAACCAAAACAGAAGATAGTAGAAAGAGATTCTTTACCTGTAGGATGGTGAAATTCTCCAGGACACTATTCATCATGTATTTTTCTGGAAGATGTTTCAGTTTATGGATGAAGTTGATCATATACTCACACATAGGAGATCGATGGATTCGATACACACATCTTCCATTCTCCATCCGAGCAAATTCAGTCTGCAGAAAGACATGTAGAGATAGTATAAAGCTATCAGTGCTGAATCTGCAGAATACCTACTCAGAATGGCAAAGATAATCAAATGGATTATTTGTTAGAGAAAGCATAGGACTCACCTCCACCTTTTCAACAACTTGCTTTCCGAAGGAGCACACCTTAGTGGAGACTGTGATGGTCATGTTTTCAGCACTGCTATATTGACTGCTTACACCATAAAAAGCACCAGGACCATCCTGTATAGTGCTGTTCAGATCCGCCTAGAATAGAGCAAGAGGTTCATGCAAATTAAACATGGATTATAATGATTTATTGGCTCAGAATAGTGATCTAAGTCATGCTAGTTAAAAGAGCATGTTGATCAGTTGGACAGTGGAAAAAGTGGATGGGGTCCAAGCATCTTTCACCCAAATATAGATGTCAAATCTACCTAGCATACAAAAGGAATAAAACCATAGCCAAATTAAAATTGAAGGGTCCTTGGTGCTCTCTGAGCCTGCTAGTGTACTGATGATGTTACCTAGTTTGGGTAATGAAATGTCTGCAAGGAAACAAGCAAGCTCAAAGAGCACCCAAGGACCCTTCATTTCAACCCTGAGCTACAAATATTCTCCTTCATTGGTACCAAATTAAGATTATTTAATACTGCATGGATACTGCATTTGATACTGCTTTAATAAGATATCTTCTCCTATCTAACTGTATATTACACCCCCAATTATATCAGCCTTCTTCAATGTTGGATGCTAGTTATGGGAATTGGTCCAACTTTCTGGAAGACTGAGGCTAGAAAAAACTTATTACAGGAATAGGCTAAGAAGAATAGCAAGATCATCTACCACATTATCATGTAAAGAAGTACTTAACAATCACAGACACTGCTTAACTTCAACCTGCATGAAGTTCTTACCCAAAACTTGACAAGGAAAAAGGAGTTCTGGGGTCCTCTCTCATAGAGTTCTTTCAGGCCACCTTTTTTCTCAGGAAACTTGTCATAAATCTGGCGTATGTCCACTGCTTCCAGGAGTGGATCACTGTATGAGGGATTTGTCTGTCCGATATGCACAAAAAGGTGTTTGCTATACTGTAATGGGAAAGAGAACAGGTGGCATCGTTGTTCACTATTTAGGTTGAAACATGTAAAAAAAAATGATGAATTTACCCTGGATGATTCAAGACTTTTTGCCAATTGCTACCATCTGAGCAAAAGCAGACCAAAAAGAGCCATAGTAACATTTATACTTCACAAACCAGTAAAGAGAATTCGAGACTCAAGTTCTGGGCATCACTTTTAAAAAGTGATCCATTTATCTCCATTTAAAAAGATAAATGGAGATAAATGGAAGCTCAGACATTATGTAAACATGATGTTATGATACAAATCTCTCAGGATATCGCTGGAGTGAAAACTCAATTCTCTGGTTCTTGATGCAATGGACTCAACTAATTGTGTGCTATGACATTTGTGCAATGAATCCACCACAGAAATTGGGATGGGATGGGAATAACAGGTGCCCCATAGTCTTAAAAATAACACTTCATTACATTCTGTAGGATAAAGCAAGATCTATCATTCTCTCCTCCCTCCAAATTTTCTCTCTGAAGAGTTACCGTTTCAGGGTCACGCTGTACTTCCATGAATGCTGAATACTCAAGGAGCCTCAACTTGGCAGAGGCAATCGTTCGGTCCTGCCAGACTGGCACAGCTGAGGCAGAAGGTGGAAGAGGAGCCAAGGGCTCATAGCCTAGAAGAATGGGAAGGTAAAACATTCTTGAACATTTTAGAACCAAATTTTAGTTGCAGGAGAAAGATATGGAAAAAATAATCTTTAACCACTGAGAAGAATAGGCAACTGGGCCAGTTTGGTTCAGTTTGGTTCATTTGTCAATCTTTCCAGGCAATTTAAGACTATTCCCTTCATTGTTATTCTGATAACAATAATATTGCATCACATTATATTCTCTAAAATCAGGTATTTTTTCCCATTTCTGGGCTGTGGACTTAGGAGATAGCAATATGAAACATATTATCTCTTAAATAATGAAGAGGCCATCATTGGACCTTTCTATTCTGGACAATTAGCATTCAGTTTGTTCGGGAAGGTTATGGAGAAGGTCTCTCTATTATATGCTGCCATCTTGTGGGAGGGAGGAAGGATGCCTTCTCTTTGCTTCCCTTTCCCTCTGGAACAGCAGTCCCCAAAAGATATGAATAGCCCCTCCATGTTCCTGGGGTTCCAGAAAGTCCTTAAAACCTGCCTTTATTCCAAGCCTGGTGTTAATAGGTTTACTGATGTATTTGTGAGAGCTCTGTTGTATCTATACATTTTATTGTTTTGGTTGTTTTAGTTTAAGCTGCCTGATTATGTGTCTGTAACTGTTAATTGTTTTTAGTATTAATCAATTGTATAAGCGATCAGAATCCAACAGTGGGAGCAGCCATTAACAAATTTAAAAAATTAAATTAAGGTAAGTTTATTCATGAGTAAAATACAGGTATTGATTAGAAATCTCAGACTTAAGGACAAACATGAAGAATGCTATAAATCAGATACTATATATACTCGAGTATAAGCCTAGTTTTTCAGCCCTCAAAAAGGGCTGAAAAAACCAACCTCGGCTTATACTCGAGTC
>JANHJO010008602.1:180846-191336 GCA_032468235.1 Pseudoxyrhopus heterurus | reverse complement strand
CCCAGAGTTCCTCAGCCAGCTTTGCTGAGTAATGAATTCTGGGAGTTGAAGTCCACAAGTCTTAAAGTTGCTAAGGTTGGAGACCCCCGTTCTAATGAACCACCTAGCATATCCACTCAGAAGCCAATTGTGCTGCGTTAAACTTCAGTATAACTTCAAATTTCAACTTGAGGAGTAATTTGAAAATGGATCTTCCTGGTTTCACTTGGATACAATTACTGCATACAATTCACTTTTATATCTTTTTTACTTTTCTAATGCCAGTCTTCAACTGGAAGTATTTACTGAATTATATGGAAACCTGGGCTTTGACAATAAATAGGCAATGTAATCTGTTTGTAAATAGTCAAGCTTTTTTTTTCTTTTTGGGTCAAAAGATGGGGAGACAACCATCGACAACTTTCCCAATTCTATTTAAAAATATATTCTACCTTGGGGAATCTAGAAAGGGAAGAGAGAGGCAATTTTGTAATATTTCGGTTCTTTCCAAAGCATATATTCACCAGCAAAAATGAAAAGATAATTCAGATCAGTTTGGAATACTCTCTGGCTTCTTTTAGAGCCACCCCACTCTCCGTGCTCCATCTTCAGACATTTTATTCAGCAAATCACAATACACAGAACACACAGAGGGAAAGGGATCAAGTTAGTCAATCTTCAGTTACAGAATAAGGAGAAAAGAGCCAACCACAAAAGAAAAGGAAAGGCAATCACAGGATAAAGCTCTCCAGTTGCATCCTTGCCCAGTTTCCTTAGTTCCTGGTTTCGTGAACTTGTTCTACATATCCTGATTCAGCCACAGCCGCCTTATGTCCCTTTCTGGTTCTGTGCATCTCGGTTGCAACCACTGCATAGGCCTCCTTGCCGAATAACTTATTAGATTCTTAAACGCATCACACAATAGTTTCCAAAAGAGAGCTAGAGTAATGACTGTTTCATTTGTTTCTGTACCTATGGTAAAAAGTAAACTAACTTACTTAAGCCTAACCCACTCACACTAATAACTTAATAATTAAATTCAAACTAATAACTTAATAACCACATATTGTCATTATAGATAATTGTTATATAATTAATAATAATAGTAGGGCTCAACACTCCCTTTAATTTAACATTAACATGCTATCGCTGCTTAAGGTCATCTACTTTTTGGAGTTAGGCATCATCAATATGCAGATATGCTCAACAGAGTGGCTTATGCTCTTTGTCACTTCGTGACTGAATTACTGCAGTCTATTTTCTACTTGGAGATGTCCATCTAGAAGCAACAGTTGGTCCAGAATACAGATAGCCCTCAACATATGACCACAATTGACCCCCAAATTTCTATTGTTAAGTGACGCATTAGGTAGGTAGTCCTCAACTTACAACCACAACTGAGCCCAAAATTTCTATTGTTAAGTGACACATTTATTAAGGGAGTTTTGCTCAATTTTATGACCTTTCTTGCCCAGTTGTTAAGTGAATCACTGCAGTTGTTAAGTTAGTGACAGGGTTGTTAACTGAATCTGGCTTCCCCACTGACTTTGCCTGTCAAAAGGACGCAAAAGGGGATCAACATGACCCAGGGACTGTTTTTTACACTTAACAATTGTTGCAGCATCCCCATGGTCACGTGATCAAAATTCAGGCACTTAGCAACTGGAATGTATTTATGACGGTTCCTGGGGTCTTGTGATCCACTTTTGCGACCTTCGGATGAGCAAAGACAATGGGGAAGCCAGATTCACTTAACAACTGTGATACTACCTTAACACTTGCAGTAACTCAGTTAACAACTATGGGAAGAAATGTTATAAAATCGGGCAAAACTCACTTAACAACTATCTCGCTTAGCAACAGAAATTTTGCACTCAGTTGTGGTTGTAAGTTGAGGACTACCTATGTGCGATTGTCACATCATTTCATATGCCATTGTTTATTCTATATAGCTAGCTTTGTTTAGGATTATATAGTTAAGAGTTCAGGTGAAGGCATATTAACAAATGTCACCTGATAGGATTAAGTAGTATCACTAGGTGTTTATGGAAAAACAACAGCCAACGGTTGAAGGTCCAATCTGGAAAGTTCTTACTGGAAGTTTACTCTCCTGTTTTTCCACTGACCTGACACAAAATGAATTGTTTTATATCACAGCCCTATTCAAATCTTGCCACATAAAGATGCCTCATGACATCTACCAACCATCTCTCTCTTCCAAGTCTTCTAGCTTTGATCTGATCCCAGGATCAAAGGGAAAGGGGGAATCTCACGAGATTTCCGTCTGGCAAGAACCTGCAAGTGGCTAGAGACCTGCAGAGAGAAAAGCAGAAGGAGAGGGGGGAAAAACAGCAGAGCCGTCAACCAGAGGAAAGGAGAGGAAGGAGAGGGGGCTGCCCATGCTCACATACCATGGATGCATGGGCAGGGTCTCCAACGTACCTTTATGCCAACCTGGTACTCTCGCACCTTCTTCCGAGCTAGAACCTGTATATGACTGGACACCTAGGCCCCGCCAAGTCATTCAAAAAGGAAAACACAAAAAGAATGAAGGTATGACCCCATATCGACAACAGTGCTTCAAGCACCCATGTGAAACACACTGGCCTCCTAAGCCAGTTGAAGTTCTGACGGAATAATATCAGCTTGCAGGGTAAACCGCAGTTAATGCTTACTGAAAGAATCAGTTGAAGGAAGTTGCTGTAATCTTGCTGAATGAAACATTTGGAAATATTCCCAGGAAATACCATTTCTAGATTTCTTGGCAGCAACAAGTACTTTCAATTTCAAATTTATTATTTCTCATGGACTTCTACACATTATTAATCATATTGGTTTCAGAAACTACTCAAATTCTGATCTACAAGTATTTTGCTGCTTCGGGCCCATCCATTCACCTTCACTATGCAATCTCCTGCTTACTTATTTGATTTTTCTGAATCAGGTAACTGAACTGCCTTTCATACAAATCAAAACTGTTTATGGGAATGTTCTTCAAAATATTAGTTCTTGATACTATAAATATTGATACCTAGAATATATGAAACATTTCTCAGCTGTTTGCAAAACTGCCTTTAGGGAGCAAAATGGTAGACATGAGGTACTTCTTCAGAATAAAAATTAAATATGAGTTCATGACTTTGAGAACTGATTTAATATTTTGGATAAAAATTCAATTTATCGTTGATTATAATTGAATAATGAAATAATCTTTTCAGGAAGTCATAACACATATTTTTCCATTAACAAAATATTGAATATTATATACAAAGACAGGTGGAGGAATTCATCACCTAACAGTTACATTAACTTTAATCTCTATGTTAAAAACAGACAATGGAAATGACTTTTTTCTCACTCTATATACATTCGTTTGATTTTAAACTTTACATTTCTGTAAAGACACAGCTCTATACAGAGCACATATCCAATGACTGGGAGAGCTGATGAAATGCAATAAGCCAGGCAACAGGGGAAAAAAAACCCAAAATAAATCTGCTCTGTTTTACAGTGACATACTTTGCAATCCACTCCAATCTTTCGGGACTGTTTGCAGTCCCATTAAATATGCTTAGAATTGTCTTATAAACCATTTCCTGGCTATATATGATTTCAGTTTCAGCAGAAAGTTATAGATTGTTAGCTTTGGAGCTGAGAATCATATCTGTAAAGATAAACAGTCAACATGAAAGATGTGCTTTCAGGCAGTGTAATAAAGATGCCTAGAGAAATCAGCACAGATGTGAGACTGGCATTTCCAATTTCACTGTACTGTGGAAGGACATAAACCACAGTTAAAATAGGAGGAATTGTTTGGAACTCTATAAACAATCATTTTCCTAGCCCAAATTAATACGTCACATACTGCAATCTAGCATAGCTAACAAGGAGTTCCATAAAGAATTCTGCTGCTCTCCACTAATAAACCCTAATTATTCTAAAATTTACTCCTATAGGTTTGAAGAGGAAGAAAATGGAAACAAAGGTTAAACTGAAGTTCCATTCATGACAGCTTTTACAACACACATGACATGTCTACTCTTTCTCCATTAATAAAAAAAATCAGCTAGACGACCATCGGATAGGTGTACACATGGTACATTCCCCATCCCAATTTTGTTTTTTATACTGTACTTCAATTTTATTGAGATTGACCAGACAAATGGAAGTTTCTGATTTAATTAGGCAGATTTAGCAAGTAATAACAGTCAAGATCCAGTAGTCATCTCAAGACAGTCCTCAGTGTGGTATGCAATCTCATGTACAAGGAAGAAATACAGTCCAAGATTTGTTACTGTTTGTTCAAAATTTCTTACTGACATAAACGGTCCCTCTCTAAAATAGAACCCCCCTTTAATCTTTCTCTTATATTTTCCATTATTGTAGTTGTTTTTCTTTATTTATGGCTGTGAATTTCAAATTTTCACAATCCAGAACTTGGCTAGTCAAAGCCCTTCCCTCCGCCCCTGTTTTTAAAAATTTCCATCAAGCTAAATTAATGAGGAAGAGTAATAATATGGACAAAGGAATTAAGAATGAAAAAGTGAAATGAAATTAATTTGGTAGAAGTACTTATATAAAACTTTATCCTTTACTGAATTAAAACTCAATAATAATTGATAATTTTTAATAAAACCCCTTCATTGTTGCCACTGACACGTTTGCATTCACTGGTATGCTAAACAGGTCTTCCGCTTGAGGATTCTTCCCAGCTTTGTTATAGGATCAAATGATCCTTAAGTGGTCCCCCAAATCTGCCAAATCTAAAAGGAAGGTTCGCTAAAAGGCAGTGTCAATTTTTATTGTATGAAACAGAGTTTCCAAAGTTCAGCAACTTCCAGATGTGTAGACTTCACCTCGAGAATATTCAGCAATAGCTGGCTGCAAAATTTGGAAAGCTGAAGGCCACACATCAGGATATCACCCATATTGGGAAAACTCTGACAAGCGATTTAGTAGCTAGAGCTGCCATTCTTAATTCCTAAACTTTAAATTATACAATAAACAAAGTGTTTCTCAAACATAAATCCAGCTGTATGAAATCAAATGATTGAAGATACTCTGGTGTGTGTGTGTGTGTGTGTGTGAAATAGTTGTCATCCATAGGAAACTCATGTTAAGAAAGATGAAACAGAAATCCCACAGCAGACCAGTGGCTGAGTCAAAATGAGAACTTAAAGATCACATGTCTCCTTGGCACGACTTTTGTCAGTTAAGATATCCACCATGTAAGTTAACAGTACACCAGATCATAGCACTGGAGCATGACATACATAAAAAAAAAACATGCATATATATATATGTATACAGATTAGTATTTTTTTTCATTCTTCACACTTTTTAAAGGGAGAAGCATGAACTGCATTTTTACCTGTTTTCTAGTCCTTGTCTTCCCTGTCCGTAGCTTGATGTATCTTGCTATCAGTTCATTGCGTCCTAAAGCAGAAAAGGCAAAGATGTAATGTGATGAATGCAGACCTTCTCTTGTCCCACTTCTTAGAAATAAAAGGCTGCCCTCTGAAAAATCTGATCTACCTTCCTTACATCCTTCAAGCTGACAAACAGCTGAACTCCTGCTCTTAACTCAGTGGTGACATTTTACCAGAAGATGGCACTAACACAACTCTTCTCTAATTGAACAAGATGGCCTGAAAAAAGCTCTGCTTGAGGCCCTGGTTGTTTATGCATTGAACCAGATGGATTGAACCAGATATCCACAGCAATCCATAATGTTGTGAAAAAACCTCTGGTGCTTAAGCTGGACACTCAGAAAACAATGCAAACATGGGACACACAGAGATGTAGCTAGGAAATCATTGTTCCCTTTAAATAAATTATGGGATTTCCAAGGACCAGGATTTGTAGCCTAATCTGGGAACCCAGAATATTTCTTGCCCTATTCTGCCATGTTTCATTCAGCTCTCACAGGAAGATACATGCATGCTTGGACCATCCCTCCCTCCTTCCAAGCTTCCATGCATGACTCCAAAGAACTTTCATAATACAGAAGGAAAGAGGAGATTAAAAAAAGCTGTAAAATACAAAGGTATGGACGCTCAGAGCTTGAGGTCTGATATACGACAGTCAACAGGATGTGCAACCTACTGGGATGTTTTAAGTGGCACTGGCTTCTGAAAAGAGCCCTTCCCAACCTCCTCTTTGTCCTAATTTGAAGCAGAAGAACTTTTGCTCCACATTTTACAGGCCAGCTGTGGCCAATCTAAATTCAAACGTCAGAGCAGCTGGGAGCTTTCTTTTCCCTCATCTCCCTCCACCCACCCCCCCAACATGGAAGAAGAATAGTTTGGGGAAGCATGCCAGATTTATTTTGATGGACCAGATGGTATTGGCTAAAGCTGGCTGAAATGCCCTTGCAGCTAACTTAGAACAGAGAGAGAGAGACAGAGAAGTTTGAAGGCTGAAGCAAGTGTGGTTTTTCTGGCAAAGCCAGAGTCCTGTTTTCTTTTCAAGAAAAGCTTTGGTTTTCAGCCTTGGGGACAGAAGTTTTATATGAGGTCACATCACAGTCCCTCAACCATGCCTCTCTTCTTCTCTCCCCTCCCGATCACCATAGTTTTTTACAGACAAGACCAGGTGCTGCGCCCAGTCAAACAGCACCATGTGAGAGGGAAAGAGAAGGATGATACCGAATACTAGAGTAACAATACCATCATAAAAGCCATCTGGCTCAGTGCATATCCCTTGATATATGCAGTTCCTGACATTGATAAAAAAAAATAACAGAAGACTAGCTCTATTTTATTTGGTGGTTGAGAAAGAAAGACAAAGTGGGACTACATGTAACTTAAAAATTGGTTCCCCCTTAGGAGTTGTGTGCATACATACACATTTCTGTTGGGACCTATTCAAAGCTTTACATAGTGTTCCCTAGCCTGGTATTACTACTATACTACTCTTCTCATGTATAGTTCTGTGAAAAAGTATTTGCCCCTTTTACATTTTCTGATTCTTTTGCCACTGAATATTAGCATAGCTTAATGTTGGTTCTCTTAATATATGAATTGTTGATGATATAAATGAAATTAAGCACTAAAGCCATCTAACATGCAAAACGAGAGTGTGGAAAAAGAAAAGAATTGCCTTCTTGGATTTAATGACTGGTTGTACCACTTTAGCTGCAATAACTGCAATCAAACGCTTCCTGTAATTATCAGTTCCTCACATTGTTGTGTAGGAATTTGGACCCATTCACCCATGGTTACTTGTATCAATTCAATAATGTTTAGGTGTTTTCCAGGTTAACTGTTTATTTCAGGCCCTCACATTATAAATCCATGGGGTTTTAAACCTGGGTTTGGCTCTGGCCATTCCAAAACTATTATTTTTTTTCCTCCACAATGCTGTTTGTAAACCTGGGATCTCTCTTTCTTGCTGCATGTCCCACTTAAGAGGAGAAAGGGTTTAATTCTCTCCTGAAAAATTGCTTTATTTAACATAATTCATGCTTCCTTCAACTATAGCAAGTCATCAGGGTCTTAACAAGCTAAGTTATGCTCATATCACAAAATTGCTGTGTTTGGTATTAGCTTCTACAATAAATCTCAGTGTTTTGTTTTTGCTAGATACAGTGTCACCCACAGAGCCACCAAAGTCCACTTTTGATTCATCTCTCCGAAGGTCCACTGGAACATCCACATACTTTTTGGCAAGCCTAAGATCAGCTTCAGTGTTCTTCCTGGTCAGCCATGATTTCCACACTGCTACTTTCCCATTTCTAGCTAGTGCTTTTCTGGCTGTGAGATCATGAATGCTTACTTTTAGCCAATACAAGAAATGATTGCAGAACTCTGGATTATTTTATGTTGAATTTTTAAAGTGATTTTGACAGGACAGCTACTATGGGGAACATTCATTATTGTCCCGACATATTTTCCATTTCAATATTGCATCTTACTATTATTAGAATCCCAAGCATAAGAAATGGCTTTGAAACAGTTTCCAGATTGATAGGCATTAATAACTTAGCATAAACTGCCTCAGAATCTGTGCAATGAAAACTTCACAATGATAAGGAGAACCACAGGTTGTGAGATTTATTTGGGCAGGGCTAACCCTGATTTTTTTCAATTATGTACTCTTACAACTAACTATTGTACAACTAGGGCAATTACTTTTTCACACCATGTTAGATTACTTTGTCCATGAA
Source organism: Pseudoxyrhopus heterurus (assembly GCA_032468235.1). NCBI lineage: Eukaryota > Metazoa > Chordata > Lepidosauria > Squamata > Pseudoxyrhopus > Pseudoxyrhopus heterurus. Next base: position 183,190 of record JANHJO010008602.1, on the reverse strand, counting down.
ATAAATAATGAAAAAAATGCCTAACATTAATTTTATTTGTTCTCTCAGAACTCCTTGATATTTTACTAGGTACATAAAAAATCTACTAATATTCAGTGGTAAAATCTGAAACACAGCTATGTTATGAAATAAGCACAGCAACTGTGTACTGTTTCAACAATTCTGTAGCAATTTTTACAAACCAAAGTTATTATCTGAAAATTGCACTGATTCAAAAGGTTATGATTTTTAAATGCATGTGTGATCTATTTAAAAATAGCCATTTACCATGACCCATCCCTTTCAGAAAACACAACTGTAGTGCTTCTTCCCTTGAGTCTATCTGCAACTGGGCATCTTGTCTCATGAAATAATACAGGCAACAGAACTGGATAAGGCTGAATAGTTTGGGTCAATCCTTCACCATACGTCCAAGCCCTCCTGCTCTTTTTCAGTTGTGCCACAATTGTGCCTTGCTGCTGAGGCCTTCCTAACAAACAGCTTTGTAAAATAATCTCAAGTTGCAACTTCTTTGTCTGAGTAACATTCAACTGGCATTTTCCCTCCCTGCTATTTCCCTACACTATATACGCATGTTCACTAGCTGATCTTTAACCAGACATTTTCAAACAATTGCTTTCAACTGGCTGTCATCCACGTGGGATCTGACATCATAGTACATCAAATAAATGTTTCTTTTTGGGGAGGGGAGGAGTGCTCTAATTGACTCAGGATGTCCAGTTCCTGTACTGACTGAATCATTGTTTCCATGAATGTGAGCCATGTGCCCACCACCTGGGATAAAGAACTTATGACTTTCTAATGCTCTAACTTCTTTGATTTAGGCAACTTAATATTTTGTTTATAGAAAGTTTGCCTCCTGGTTCATAACATTCACATGAAAAATGTGCCAGGTCAGTATATTAGTTAAAATCCCATGTCTGTCTATTTTGGTATCTTTTAAATATTCTTTTTAAATATGCCTCCATTCTTTCTATTATTCTATAAAAGTCTTACATTTCATATAACATAGTTTTGCCAAAATCCGAGTTTGCATTGAATTTTTGGTGAGGAGATGGTTTCCTTCCTTTCTCAACAGACCATACTTGCTGTACGAAAGGATTATTCATTCCCATTTCTACTTACAGAAGATAAGAAAGAGGCATTTTTCCTTTCTGCAGAATTCATCCAGGACAGTTGTGGGGTGAATTTCCTGGCTCGGAATTTATTTTTGATATTGTCTATAGGAGCGCTGCCGGCACATGTTGCCTTGTTCATCCTTTGAAGCCTTTCTCAATGTGGAGCCATCTAAACATGTTAGTCGATCTATTCCATTATCCTCAACCAACACGACTATGTTGGCTGAACATCATAAACATTTTAATCCAACACATCCAAAAGGTCTTGAGTTAAAGAAGATTCTTATATGTTATGGTCAAGATGTAACTCCTGAGTTAAAGATTGAAAGGAAGGAAATGAAGCTGTCATTGACAGTAAGACTGAGAACTGAACTGATGTTTAAATAGAAGGCTGTACTTCTCTGCTGTTGTGATTGATTTCCTAGTTTACTGCTATTTCATTTCCTATTTCGTAGCTTCCTGACTTGCCAGAACAGCAGCAAAAGGAAACTCAGATTTGCACTTGCACTTCTTGAAAAGTAAGAAATCTTAGTGTTCCTGATACATAGCCAAATACACACAGACACACAAACACAGACACCTTCAATCTTAATAAAGACCAAGACATACAAAATGATTGACCATTTCACTAGATATGAAGGTAGTGAGGGGTAAACAGATCTGATTATTATGAGACTTCTAGTTACAATTGTAGCATTATTCAACAATCAACATCAATTACAAAACAATCAACAAAAGATAATAAAATGCCTCAGTAGCTGTAATAAGATATACTCTAATACAAATGATGTTTCATTCTCATCCATTTACTGACTAAATTCAGCACATAGATAAGCTTCAGAATTACAAGAGAAGTGACCCTTGGAATGCAGGAGCCATCTCACCAAAAAGAGACTAACAGAATAAAAAAGTTGGAAGGGACCTTGGAGGTCTTCTAGTCCAACCCCCTGCTTAGGCAGGAAGCTCTATATCATTTCAGACAAATGGTTGTCAAATCTCTTCTTAAAAACCACCAGTGTTGGAGCACCCACAACTTCTGGAGGAAAGTTGTTCCACTGATTAATTGTTCTGTCAAGAAATTTGTTCTCTCCTTGATTAGTTTCCATCCATTGCTTCTTATCTTGCCTTCAGGTGCTTTGGAGAATAGGTTGACTTCCTGTACTTTATGGCAATCCCTTAGATATTGGAACGCTGCTATCATGTCACTCATTCCTAGTCCTTCTTTT
>JANHJO010008602.1:96942-111871 GCA_032468235.1 Pseudoxyrhopus heterurus | reverse complement strand
TGCAACCCTCTCTAAGCGGTTTACAATGTCAGCATATTGCCCCCAACAATCTGGGTACTCATTTTACCGACCTCAGATGGAAGGCTGAGTCAACCTTGGAGCTGGTGGGATTCGATCAGCCAAACTGCTGATTTGCAGTTCTGTGTTCTTAACCACTTGAGCCACTGCAGCTCCATGTCCAGTTTATATTACTTTAATACAAAGATTCCCAAATTTTCTCTTCATGGCATTGTATTTCCATGGACTGTGCAAGAGTGATGTGTGTGTTAATGAAACTGTGCTAATTATTGATACCATATATTCTTTATTTATTTAAAGATATATAAAATTTAAAAAAAAACCACATCTAGATTTACTGAACAGAATAAAATGATTCTGAGAACTCAAAAATCAAAGGAACCAAATTTAGTTTTTGTTTCCTGTATTTATTACGTGGCCTGTGTATATACTTCACTGTTACCCTTATATAAGCATTAATTACTGAAGTATACAATGTTTTAATCTATATATACTGGTAATAGTAACTGTGTGGGATATTTAACAAAATGTTTTTTTTTTCTTCCTTGCTTGCTTCTCACTTGATAAATTAAACACATTTTGTCGGTGTCTGCTAATTCAAAGACTTTGCAGGCAAAGATGTATTTCTCCCGGAATAAATTCATGCTGCCCAAGAGCAAGAATTTTCTTGTCCTTGTTTCTTATGTGGTTCTTCACCCTCAAGGTTCCTGCCCCTGCAATCTTGGGTTGTTGCTGGGAGTTTTGAAACTGCCATCTTCAGGGAATGGGGGAAGTTGCTTCCATGATGCCAGGAAATCAAATACACAGAGTGGGCTATAAAAGGAAAGGAAGTACTCTTATTCTCTTCTGTTACTTTCATTCAGGGATTCAGAAAAGGTTTCATTTGGTCGTTTGCTGTTATCACCAGAAATTTTATTAGCATATTTGTTTGTGTGAACCGAAGTTTGTGAAGAGATCCAGCTAGATTTATCACCATTCATTAACGGCTGGGTCTGTGGCTCTCGTGGTACCAGACTTAAGGGAAAGATATTTTAGTTACAGGGAGATTTAGTGAAAACTATTGAAGTTTTATTGCCGAATGAATTTAAAAGTAAACAGCAAGAAAAGGAAAAATGATTTTTTATCATACTTTAGTTATTTATCAAGTTTTTCATGCCTCTTTAACCATTGCAACTCTGTTTGCAATTTCTCCAAACCTAGATTATCTCCACTGCACCTGTTTGAGGAGAGAAGACATCATAGAAAAGTAGGAGTATTTAGGACTGATTGGATCTTGAGTTCCTCCTGGCAAACTTTTGCAATATCCTTTTAAGATTTTACAAGGACAGAATCTGTTTCTCCCTTTGTTCTAAGAATGTTTCTCTAAGAAATGAAACCTTTCCTCTAAGAAATTCTTTTATCAGAAGGAAGATGAGCTGTGGCACATGTTCACAGAAAGAGTTGCTTGACAATGATACCTGATCATGTAAATCCCAAAGAGATTAATCTCCAATTATTCAGGTGCCAGGTAAACATGATAAATCTTACTCATTTTAATGTGCATACTTTGATAGGTTTGGAAAGGGCTAACCTTTTTGACTTGTGACTTTAAAAATTATTATGGCTTGTTGTTGCACAGTTAGTCAGATGTCTAGATTGGATTTGGCATTTTAATCCACCTATTGAGTCCTTCCAAGAATCTGAGATAGGCAGATGTTTTCTGATGGTATTAAAAATATCATTGTATGATGTAAGCTGTTCTATATAAAGCAATTTATTGATGGTCATGTTGTCAATGCAATTTATTGATGGTGATGTTTTGCAATTTATTGATGGTGATGTTGTCAATGCCCATTGTGTTCAAGTTATTACCATTATTGTTACTGAAATTTCTTATGGCTATCTACTCCAGTAGACTCTGAGCAACTTATAAAATATAGGTAGCCCTCGATTTATGACCACAATTGAGCCCAACATTTATGTTGCTAAGTGAGACATTTGTTAAGTGAATTTTGCCCCATTTTACGACCTTTCTTGCCACAGTTGTTAAGTGAATTGCTGCGATTGGTAAGTTAGTAACGCGGTTGTTAAGTGAATCTGGCTTTTCCCATTAACTTTGCTTCTCGGAATGTTGCAAAAGGGGATCCCATGACCCCAGGACATTGCAACCATCATAAATATCAAGTCAGTCGCCAAACATCTGAATTTTGATCACATGACCATGGGAATGCCTCAATGGTCATAAGTGTGAAAAACAGTCATAAGCCATTTTTTTCAGTGCTGTTGTAAATTTGAACGATCACTAAACAAACTGTTGTAAATCGAGGACTACCTACTAATATAGAGAAAAATGGGTAATATATCAAGACTTGCTAACACAGGAAGAAGGAGAATTTAAGATAAAGTCAAGAGAACAATTGACAGCAGGAGAATATACCAGTACTTTCTAATGGTTTTCATGTGCACAATTAAGAAAAATATTTAATGTAGGTAAAAGGTAACTGGACTTGAGCAATGTAAGACAGAATTGGAAAGTGAATTATATACAAATGATGAACATGTAATTTAAAAAGTGTACAAGCTTTTATTAAGGTTTGAAACTGATAAAGAACACGCTAAGTATTACAATTACATGATAAAAAGGATTATGAATTTTGGTTATACAAACAGATACACGGGAGAGAATGTAGATAAATGAAGTAACATTCACATTTTGTTATAATTGAAGAGAGATGTTTTTTTTTATATAAAACTGTATTATTAGTATATGACACCAGAGAAATGATCAAAGATATATAAAGGTACCTCAAAACAATGTTGGAAAAGCTAAAAATATTAAGGGACATTTTATTATGCATGGTGGATTTACGAAAAATCTAGAAAATTCTGAATACAAAGTCATAAAGGTTAATATATAAAAAGTCATAAAGGTTAATATTGAAAAATATTGAGGAAAAAGCCAAATGTTTTCTTGTTGGAAATAATGGACAGTCAGCTAGAAAAACTAATGGAAGACTGATTTCACACATGATTACTCCAGCAACACTATTAACTGCATAACAGTGGAGGAATACTGAAATTCCAGCAATGGAGAAATGAGTTGTGAAGATGTTGGGATGGTCAGAAATTTCAAAACTGACCTGTTTAGTCAGATTAAAACAATAACTCCTTTTGTTTTAGAAGTCTGGAAACCTTTTATGGATTTTTTTTGGGTGAAAACAGAAAAGTAAAGCGACGATTTATGGATTTAATTATTGGAAAATATTAAACAAGGAGCTGAGGGATTTTTGTAATATTGAGGGAAGCTGGATATTAAGTTTGTTAACTTCTGTTGCAAAGAAGGTTGGAAGTCATTCATTTTTTCTACTTTTAGTTTTTTATCTTTCCTTTTTTGTAGTTTTGTTTTCTGTTATTTTTATCTTCATCTCTTATGTTTTCTTTTCAACTTGTCCTGTATTGCTTGAAAAACTTTTTCATAAACATTTTTTTAAAATAACAAATACCCAGAACAGCACACACTATCCATGAGCACACTATCCATTCACTTTTGCAGGAAATTTCAAAAGCAAATCCACTTTTATCAAATTGAATGAGAAATGCAGGGGGGAGGGGAAATTGCTGAAGAATTTGTGTTCACAGCACTATTGGTGGTAATAAAATTATTGTTGGCCAACTTCAAGATTTGTAGGGGAAGGAGTACCAGAACCTGGGGGTAGAATTAAAAGAGGGGTGAGCCTTTCTCTACATTGCCACAAGCCAACTAAGTCCAACAAATTAAGTCCCCACACCCTCACCCTTGAATTCTGTTGGCTCTTATCTAACTCGTATCAGGTGCTAACTATTAGTTGAGAATATTCCTGTGCATAGGCATGAGTAGCAATAAATCAATTTAATTGGACTTTCACAGTGTGTACCTGATCTTTCACACCTGACAAGTTTCTTATCCAATCCTTCTCTTTTGACAAATTATATCAGACTGAAGAGAGATTATCATGTTATTAATGATGGACTATGGTGTCTGACTGTGAAGAAGCTAATTCACAGAAGGACATTTTTCCATTGATTTTTCATGTTTTGTTTTTAATTATCGTGGAGTTTGAAAATGCTTTCTCCATTGTGTCAATCTCTTGTCTTTGATGTGGCCTTAAAATGTGATAATTTTTAAAAAATTACATAACAGATGGTTTCAAAAGTAATTGCTTATGGGGACTAATGAGCCAAGGTAAATGCACTTATCTAATACTTCATTACAAAGAAGAGAATATAAGTAGCTTAGGGTTGAACTGTAGAACCTTTGGTACTCTCTGAACTTGCTTGTTTGTTTGCAGACATTTCATTACTCAAATAGGTAACATTATCAGTGCTAGTGAGTGTGGGGTTTGCTCCCTGTTTATATACAGTAGCTTGCCCTGCCTGTATTGGAAGGGATATGGTTTTTTCCTTGGTAATTTCTTGATTATGGCATTGTTTTCTGCTTGTTTGTCTGGTGTTAATCCATTCCATGCTAGCTGTTGGAAGGGATAAGATCTGGTGTTTTTTGTTTCCTTCTTTTTATTATTTCTTTTGAATGGAATGTAAATGTGATTTCTCTCTGTGTCTATTGATGGCTGATTTGTCGGAATGCCAAGCTTTTGGGATTTAGTTTCATCTAGAATGCTCACAATTCCCCAGTTAAACTATGATTGAGATTGTCCATGTGTTGTGAAGTTAAAGAGTTTTCATTATGTCTTCTGGTTGCTGGTTGGGATGCACTATGCTTGTCTTTCGCTTCTCTGCCCTACATAGTGGTTACTATAACTCTTACACAGTATGTTGTAGGTGACTCTTGGTTTTTGTTTTTGGGCTACTGGATCTTTTGGTTTACTTAAGAAGTTTTGGAGGGTTTTAGTTGGTTTGTATGCTATTATAATGCCATGTAGTTGCAATAGTCTGTGGTTCTTTCTGGGATGTTTTTGATGTATGGTAGCATTATCCATTTCATAGCTTGTGTTGGTTGTGCTGTAGTGGTTGAATGATCAGGCATTTTTTAATAAAGTTGTGAGTATCCATTTTGTTGGCAGATGTTGTATAGGTGATCTGTTTTCTTGTCTTCCGGGTTGCTGCAGTGCATTTGTACTTGTCTGAATAATGTTCTTACACAACTCCTCTAGTAGGAGGTCATCACAAACTGTAACAAACTTTGGCTGTAACATTGCATTTTTCAGCCTGGAGCTCGCTGGTGCCTTTGTTTCTCTATCTAGATATGAATTGCCCTTTCCTGGCATAGTGTTTTTCAAATGTGTCATGCTAAGGGCTGGCTGAGGATGATAGGAGTTATAGCCTAACATATCTGGAGGAAACCAGGTTGGGAAAGGCTTCTGTATTATTATAACAATGGTTCATATTAAATAATGGAGGGGGAGGGGGAAACACTTAGAAACCGCCAAGATTTATATGTGTCTTTCCTTTTACAATTAATCAGAATAACAATAACAATTAATTACAGCTCACATGTACAAAACATCTCCCAGCCTTCCTTCCACACCTACATGTATGATTCATTGTGACTTGGAAGGCATCATCCTACATCCCACAGTAATAACCATGAATGTCACATGAGGACAGGAAGTGAAGGCTCTCACTCTACCTAACTGAACCTTGGATGAAACAAGAGTTCTCTTGTTGGCTTAAGCACCTTTGATGTCCTACTCAAATTTAAACACATCCATTTTCAGGCAAATCCACCAAATGAGGCCCCCAGGAAGGCAAGGCTCATGTGAAGGCTTCCAAAAAGAAAAAGCAAGCATAACACCCCTCATCGATACTCTTGTGAAGTGCCACACTATGATTCACGAAGAGGACCACACCTTTTGAGTCATTGTTACTAAGTACTTCCTGCAACAACTTAGCCTTCCACTGGAGCTTTCTGCTGCTTTTGACAGTCTATTTCAATGAAGAAATAGTTTGGTCTGAGGGTGTTCAGATTGTAGGATAGAATCAGTTATGCATTAAACAACAGGTGGCTAAATAGTGAGGGAGACTTCCCTACTCCCGAATGATGTATAATGCATCTGCAGTACTATGCTCTCCTCTTGACATTCTTGGAAAGCAAAGTGTAATAATAACTAAAAATATATTTGCAACTAAACTTAAATAAAGTTAACAGCATTTACTAGAATACATCCCTGTGCTTTCACCGCTTGATAAATTTGATTGAGATCTGCTAATTTATTTTGTAAAATACACTCCTTCCTTCCTTCCTTCCTTCCTTCCTTCCTTCCTTCCTTCCTTCCTTCCTTCCTTCCCAGCATTATCTTTATTTATTAGTAGCTTTGTCCTAACTTGGTGAAAATTACAGTATAACATTGATAATAAAGATATCAGACTGGTTTTTTAAAAGGTGGATGTTAACACCCTGACAATGATACTATGGGGAAATGATATAGTACTAATGTACAGAGTTGAAATTACCATTCAAATAAATTCAGGAATATCCAGTTAAACAAATCATATTCACAGAATATTGAAGATATTTGACAAATAACTACTAATTTTGTCTAAATTCTCTTAGCCAAATCATACATTTTCATGAGACCAATAATGACTGCTAGAGTAGTTTCTAATCAAAATACTCTCTGAGCTTCTAGGAGGTGTCTGTGCTTCTTCTAGGATCAAGAGATGGATGATTTCTCAAGGAGCACTAAATAAAAATAAAAGTATTTCTAATATATTTAGCTCCAATATTTCCATGCTGCAGGCTTAAGCTCCTGTGTATAAATAGGCTAGAAATGAAGCTGGATAAGAAATCCCTTTCTGTACTTCAATTTTCTTCTCTGCTTTGGCTGTGGCAGTGGCCTGAGTTTCTGATTAGGTTTTGCTTGCCACAGCTTCTGCTTGGTGGGCACCCCCAAGTCTTCTTTTTCATACTGGGAAAACAAGTACCAACATCCTTCTCTTCTGTGGATGTGTCTTTGAGAACAGTGGTTTCCTTTGTTAGAATGTTTCTATGAAGTTCCCTCTGTTGACTCTCTTCGTACTTGATACTTTTCTGACTGTTACATCCACCAGTGGAGAAGGAAGGAAGGAAGGAAGGAAGGAAGGAAGGAAGGAAGGAAGGAAGGAAGGAAGGAAGGAAGGAAGGAAGGAAGGACCATTTTTCATGGCTCAATCAGTGAACTTAAAAAAAGTTGAACCTTTGATTTTTGATCAGTGAAACAATCAACTAACAAGTTTTTTTTTTATTATTGTAGCAACAAGGCTCACTTCCTCTTGGTCTTGGTTTTTTTTCACCAAATTGTTGAGATGCAATTACAACACAAGCAGACAGGTGAATAAAGCAGAAGCTAGGGGAAGAGGTAGGCACAAGAAATCTAAAGCAAACCTGAAAAAGTTCACCACTTCACCGGTCCACTGGTGAAACCCAGAAGCAAACAGGTTCATCAACTTAGACCCATTCAGAAGAGGTCAGTCATTCTGGCTTTTCCTTTTCTTCCTAGTATTTTCCCACAAGTGCAGGGTCTGCTTTTTTCAGATCAACCAAGAGTTGATTCCAGAACAAAATGTCAACTGGAAGGGAAGGGAGCGATTGGAAGGAAGATGTTTCTCCACCATTGTCCATGATGGCTACCTGGAGTGGAGATCTTTCTCTATACAGAAATGAAGCATGGGATTAGGAAAAACATCATTATTGGTTCATGACAGGAAAGATGGGTACAGTCGGTCTTCCTGGTGGGCTGGGGGTGGATAGAAGTTGCCATCAGAAAAATGGTTAGTAGGACAACCTGGTCATACAGATTAACCCTAATTGCTGGGCATGCTGAGAAAGGGGGTGGAACCGGATCCTGCCAAGCAAGTTTGGGCCAGACATATTTGTTGCTAATAAGTTAAGGTGATAATTTGCAACCTTTTCAAATCACCTTCTTCAGAATGATAAGGTAATGCTCAGGAATGTTCTGGAAGAGCAGTACTAATTTGAAGACGTGAGCAAGTCTGTTCCCTGGCTAAGGAAATGTCATTGAAGCTGGGGACGAAGAAGAGAGGAACAACTGGAAGAAAAAAGACAGAGACAGAATGTATCTTTGTAGAAATATATTATATTGAAGCTCTCTACTATGCTTACATTTTATAAATAGCTCCATTCCAAAAGAATTTCTGTTTATCTAAGCACCAAAATCTCCCTATTCATTGAGTTGTGCATAATTTATATATATTGTTCCTACTATATTAAATTAGTATTTAAAGAAAGGTGTTCAGACCCCAATTTGCAAACTTAACTCTAATCTATTAGTTGCTCTTCCCTCATAAGTAATTTATATTTTTATAACCAACAAATTTACACATTCATCTAGATTCCTGTGACTAGCAGGCAGGCCATGATTTTGGAAAAGACAATAAAGTACACCTTGTCCATTGTTTTTCAATTGATCATTATCATTTCAGGAAAACAACTTCCTTTCCCCATGTCAATTTTAAATAACCAAACAAAACCACCCACCCGCCAGCACAGCGAATTACCTAAACTAGTGTTTTTCAATCTCAGCGATTTTAAGATACATGGACTTCAACTTCCAGAATTCCCCAGCCAGCATCAAAGCCCACACATCTTAAAACTGCTGAGATTGAGAAACACTTATCTAAACACTCAAATCTTCTTGAGATTCAAACTAGCATACAATAAATCACTGACAGCCTGATATGAGCAACTGGTTCCAAATCCCTTAGGAGCGGGTAACTTAACAATATCCACAACCAAGATGTTTTCAGTCTTTGTGAACCACGGCTTCAAATGTTCACAGGCAGACACTAAAGACAAATATGTGCATATGGTATTACTAGCTAACATGACACTACACAAATATGCACTCAAAATTCTGCCAGATTTTCTCCAATAGTATTTGGTGATGTTTAACAATACCAACTGAGCTCTCATTCCCCTTCATATCATCCCTGCTGGCTTTGTCAGGCATATTTGTGCTTGCACTGTCAGACCAAACAGAGGGAATTTGACCTAGCAGAATTTGTCCAGACCTGGTTACAAACCTTGGCATGATGGCATTTTAGGTATGCTATTCACAGGCCAGTTTCCCATCAAAGCTTGAGAGGGCAATGGCAAAAGCCTGCACTGCACAAAGTGGGTAATTGTAGTCCATGGTAAAAACATCATCAGCCACTCGGCCAAACTGCAAGACAATGTATTCAGCTGCAGGAAAGAAAGATGACATTATCGGGTGAGAAGATAAAAAGTTTACCATGGAAACTTTTCGTCCTCTGCAGAATGCATGACAGGACAAATTAAACAAAGGTGGATAGAAGTGGATTACTATTAATAAAGGTGACCAAGGACATGTTTTCCTCTACTCTTTTGTGTGTGTCTACTTTAGCATTGTTCAGTCTAAAAGGAAAGGCATAAGAGACTTGGGAGCATGAATGTCCACAGAGCATGGTCAAAAAAGTCAGGATGGCAGCTGCAACAGTGCAACTAAATCTCTGCCTGGTTTTTTTTATGTATGTCATAGAGCTTTGATCATACGTCATGACTGGCCTCTAAACTTTTCTTGATCACACCCTACAGATACCTTTGGCATGGGAGAATCCTGGATACGGATTGTTATGCCACCTATGTACATTCTACAATTAGACCATATCCAGACCAAAGAGATTGGCAGCAAACCCACATGAGGTAAATACTGTCATTAGATAATTTGTACAGCAATCAGTTGCACTGAAAGAAGTCTTCTAATCTGGGACGGGGAAAAGAAGAATTTGGGGAAATAAAGCTGAGTCTGTGACCTATTGCCCAACAGAGGAGGAGGATACAATAGAAAGAGCATTCTCAGAGCAATAAAAAGAGTTGAATGAAACTCCCATTCTCCCACAACACACATACCTCATCAACATCCTGAGTTTCTGGACTACGACACTCAATTTAAAAGTAGGATAATTATTATAACATAACTGCTACAATTGTCAAGACACTGTAATCTGAATCGGATTGCTGTATATTGTCCCTCAAAACAGTACTTGGCTTATAGAATCAGAATCATAGTTCTGAATGTAATGCTTCTGAGTGGAAATATTCTAGCATTACAAATACACAAGCATTGCACAGCTATTTATCTTCTCCACATTTGTGAATAATAGAGTAAGAGTAAGAAAGATTACCTGGCCAGAGATACACAGGACCTGCTGTCTACACAAAAAGAACTTAAGTAATTTTTTTAAAGTCCAGAATGTCCAGATAATGTTTGGAAGCAACTCAGACAGATCCCTCCCTGATTCACTGAATTGTAAGGAGGAGGAGGAGGAAATGCAGCACAATCAGAACTGCAAGATTGTTATCAGCTTCACTATAGAGACCAGATCATGAGATCAATTCCACATGATGGTTAAAACTACTTTTATTGAAACTGGTTATAATCAGAGAAACTTGCAAGAGGGATATACAAAATGTGTCTTCTCTGCTGCAATGCTTACCATATGGCAACCCCATTCTCATGAATTCTGAATGTCCCTTATCCTGTCAACCTTCTGTAAAGCTTTTAAGACTTGGCTTTCCCAGCAGGCATTAAGCACAGATGACCTCAGGTGCACTTAATTTGATTGCTATTATAACTGTTTTTAATTATTTTGGATTGTTGCTGTTTCAGTTCTTAACTTGCATTAGCCTCCCGTATCCTACTTGTGAAATGAACAGCCACATAAACTGTTTTTTTAAAGAAAGAAAGAGATGTCCATGGCTTAGGCAGGGCAACTGTGCAATCAAAGACTCACTCCCTGGATCCTTTTTCCAGTAAGGATAAAGGTAAAGGTTTTCCTGTCCAGTCGTATCTGATTCTAGGGCACATTGTTCATATATCCCCAATATATGCTCATCTAGGGCACGGTGCTCATCTTGGCCAAGGGAGCCAGCATTGTTCGAAGACATTTTCTGTGGTCATGTAGCCAATATGGCTATACCCCAAAGGCACATGGAACCCTTTTACCTTCCTACTGAAGTGGTACCTATTTATCTACCCACATTTGCATGCTTTTGAATTGCTAGGTGGGCAGCAGCTGGGGCAAGGAACGAGAGCTCACCCTGTTATGCAATGCTAGGATCTCAAACCTGGGCTGTCAGCTTTCCAGTTGACAAGCTCAGCATCTTTAAGCACTGAGCCTGAAGATCATATGCAACAAAACAAAAATATTCAGATGCTAAAGGTAAAGAGTACATAATGGGACAGAGGACAACCCAGAAGGTTTAGAAATTAACTGGTCACCTGCTGGGCAATGAATGGCTGATGTCTCTTCCACAGAGTTACTAAGCAAGCCCTTTTCTTTTTCCCAGCTAAATGGACAGAGAATAAAAACAGGTTTGCGCCCCGTCCAAAAGATGTGCTCTTTTGCCAGACCTGTGTGTGGCCTTCTAAAGGCCTCTCTGATTCCCTGTTTTGATTGTGACTCCCTTTGTTTGCAGCGAGAGCAGCAAGAAATCTGTAAAAATAACTGGGGCCCTGAGCAGGTTCTTTCTATCCTGTAATCCTACACTCCCGGATAGTAACATCTCCTGATTGGGCTGGACAGGTGACAAGCAGGCAAGTCGCACAGGCTGAAAATTGCTCGGTGGCTGCTGTTTACTGTTCTGATGTAGATTGCAGAGTGTGCCTATGTCCCCAATATATATGCAAGGTGGAAGAAAATGCTATTGTGGTAATGTTTGGTCCTCCTTACGTATCAACATCAAAATAATTGCTTTGATTGAGCACCAAAAGAATAAGATAACATAATAAACATAAAAACGAGATTCTCATTGACCACACAAAACACATGTTTAAATTCCTAGATACCACTTACGTGAACTCAACATTTTGAATTCATATCAGGATTAATCCATGGAAAAGACTTGTGGTCAATATCATCCCTGTGCTTTCACCAGGAAAGCACAGTGAAGATCAAATACCATCGTATAATTAGAATCTGAATGAATGGCTTCTTAACAGTAAATAGGTATAGGATTCTTTATTTGGATCAAATCCATGACAGATAAAGTATAGGGATTATGACCTTTTCTATATATATCCCATCCAATCCTGATTGGCCTTTGGTGTCTTCAATTTGCACTGGAAGAAAAATTTCCATTGGGAACTATTTTTGCCAATGAATATCAGTCATGGATGGCCTGACTGAAACGGGACAATAATGGAGATTGTAGATAATCCACTCAGAATTAGCTGGTGGTTAAATGAACGGCCAATACATTTTACAAATAAATAAATAAATATACTGTGTGTGTAGGGTATATACTGTAGGACCATCTTTATACCTTGCCAGACACTCTATTCTTCTTTGCTTTTTTTAAAAACCACACATAGTTATTAATTTTGTGAATGGAATCTTCAAGTTTATAGCTATATATTTTACATAATTTCTTTTACAGTAATGTATACTATTTACTAAGTGATACCTATTAACTTTCCATACAGTTTCACTTTTCCTGACAGACGTGGATCTAAATGAGCTTTTCTTCTCTGTTTTATACCTTCATGGAATGGAATGGAGGTTAAAAGTCAAAAGCTTCTTCACAACCAGGGGCTCTGCAATTCCCATCTTTTCATCCTGAGATTAGAGATAACATACTTGTTATCTCTGACGGCTGGCCATAGTTCAACAGAGAAATCTGTGAATGGCCCCATGTGGTCAGCCACAGAACATGTACGACTTGATTTGAAACTCTGGATACATACATCCCTCTTGACTAGAGTGACCACATTTTCTTGTAAAAAAAATAAATAAAGGACAAAGCTGAAAAAGGGAGAAATCTGAAAGAGGTTCATTAAGATTTTTAAAAAATTAATTGTCCATGTTAATGACTTCGATTTACAAAGAAAAATTCAAGACAAAAAAAAAGTTAAATATAAAGAGCAGCTTTCTGAAATAAAGGACTGTCCTTTATAATAATGGATATGTGGTCACTGAATTCTTGACTCAACAAAGAATGTACCAGTAACATTCTTTGGCACTTTGCCATCCTCAAAATGTTTCTTACCACCAGGAAATTTAGAGAACTTTTCTTGAATCAGAGATTATAATTCTCAAATTATGCCATTACAGCTGTTTCTGGATGTACCTTATCCAATTTTGGAAGTTTTTGACTTTTCAGAAAACACCTGGCACGTTCTTTAATGTTTAGCAGAGTTGTATGAGTTCACGCTCAGATGTGTGGAGGGTAGTGTATGGAAGCAAGTGAGCAAAGGAAAACCAAGCTTGCTTTTTGGATGGCTCAGACCATTCAAAACATTACTCCAGTCAGCCTCTTATAATGCTCCCTCTAGTGGACTTTTACTATATTCCATACCGTACTATCCAAGACAATTGAATTTTTTGTTCAGACCTGATTGCAAAATTCACCTCGTGTCCCTGGAATCACAATAAATTATAGATTTCACAGAAGCCATTCTGAATTACCATTTGGAAATTGAGCATTCTAATGCAATATGAAAAAAACTTCTTCCGAAATAAGTATGTCTAACAAATTTCTTTGATGTTGCTCTAAGCATTCTAAATACCATAACCAGATTCAAGAGAACAAGTATTTAAAGGGGGTCTTTGGGGAAGAAAAGGTTGAGCACCACTGCCCTAAGCAGTTAGAGGACTAATCTCCAAGATCTGCTTTGGTTTGGTTTGAGTCATTCATTTATGTACTCTTCAACAGTTACCAAAAGCATTTCACATAGCCACCTCCATATAGAAATCTGAAAAATCTTATGTGATTCTGGACATATTCATAAACTCTGATACATCTTGCTAAAGCTAAACAGATTAGAAACTGGCCAGATTAGAGACTGGATGGGAAACCCCTTTGAATTCCTTTAAATGTTGACTAGACTTTTGTGGTGGAAATAAATAAGATGGAACAAAATGGAAAATAAATGCACTAATATACCGTCCTTGTTTTTCAATTAGGTCTTAGAAACACTGCTTTTTATATAAATGGCTCCCGTGTGTCTAATTGTATGCATGCATCTGTTTGGTATGATTCTGAGCATGCCATCATAAATCAAGGTTCCACTTTATAATTCAAGGCAAATATTTAAAGCTAACTTTGTAGATTCAGTAAAGAACAATGGATTAGTTCACATATTCCATTGAATCAAATGTCATGTTTGGAGTGGATTTTGTGAACCCAGCCAATTATGTTTTTTTTTTCAGCAAATCATGGTTAAACAAATCATGGGTTTGTGCCCAATCTTTTCTGTCAGAAAAAACACACTGGTCTGGTCACTCTGCCCCAATTTGGTTGGATTCTTGTTCTCAGTAACGGACCAAATCCAGTCCAAGGGTATATGCAAACAGCACATGTTCTGACAAACCTGGTTTCACTTACATAGGATTCCTGAGATTAACTGGAATGGGATTTTCATTGGAACCATGTTGGGGGAAATAAAGATAAATGTATCCTCCTGCTAGGTCAATCTTAATTTCAATACTGTTTCCATGGCATCCATTTCAGTATTTAAAATTGTATATGTTAATTAATCATGAGAACCAGTTTGGTGTAGTGGTTAGGGCACCAGGTTAGAAATTCGGAGACTGTGAGTTGTAGTTCTGCCTTAGTGACAAAGCCAACTGAGTGATCTTGGCCCAGCCATTTGTCTCAACCCTAAGAAGGAGGCAATGGCAAACTACTTTTGAAAAACCTGCAGAAGCTGAAGCAGTTTTTATAGCCCAGACAGCCACTCAGGGGTGGGTTTCTACCGGTTCGGACTGGTTCGGCCGAACCGGTTGTTAAGGTCAGGTAGAGCCAGCGAACTGGTTTGGTCGGTTTTTGGGGGGGGGATTATTTTGGCCCACCCACCCGCCTGGAGCTTCTAGCTACCTTTATTCTCTGTGTTTTCAACACAGCTGATGATTGGGGAAGCACGCCTCAACTGTTTTTCCCCCTAGAGGCTGCTGCAGGAAGTTTGTGTTTTAAAGA
>JANHJO010008602.1:55457-65750 GCA_032468235.1 Pseudoxyrhopus heterurus | reverse complement strand
CCCCCAATTCAAACCCCCAGGAGCGCAGTGTCCGGCACGTATCCTGGCCCCGAGGGCCTCGTGGTGGCTGAGACCTTTGGCGCCTCCCGGGAAGGGCGACGCGGCGCTCTGGCTGGAATAGCCGGGGGTGGCAAGAGGCCCTGGAGCTGTCCTGGGGGGAGGGGGGCAATTTAGGGACCGGGGGGCGGAGCAAAGAGAGAGGAGGAGCTGCGCTCTGGAGGAGGCTGGGGGCCAAAGGCGGAGGGCCCTTTGCAAGAGGGAGGAAAAGACTTACCTGCCGGCTGGCTTTTCCGCAGCGCTCTGGTCCCCCATCCAGCTGAGACCCTCAACATCCCTGCTTAGCACCGGAGACGTTCCAGCCGCGCTGCCAGCCGAGCCGTTGTAGCCGCTCCGCGAGACCCGCTGCTCTTCGCCCCCTTAACTCGCTTCCCGTGGCGTCGCCTCGGCCGCCTTTCTCCGGCGCTTCGCCCGCTCCTTCCGCGACGCGGCCCCTTTCGCTCCCCTCGGCTCCCTGGCTTTAAGCCGCCTCGGTCCCCCACAAACAAAACCGACCCACAACGACACCCCACAAACAGCCTCCCTCCCACACGCCCCAACACGGGCGCTCAGCCCTCAAACCCTCGGCCCTTCCCACACGACTCCCGCGCCCCTTGCAGCCCCCAAAGACCCCACTCTGCCTCTGGGGCCTGCGCCCCCTTCTCCCCCCCCCACCCGTTCAGAAAGGGCCCAGCGCTCCTTGGCTGCCCGGAACAGCTGACCTGGGTTTTCCCAGCACTTGGAGATGCGCATTTGGGCAGCTGGTCAAGGGCTCCGCTCTCAAAGAAGCCGCGGATTGATTGATCGATTAGGAGCGATCGGAGTCATCGTTAGAGATGACTCTGGGCAGCTTACAAATATTAAAACGAGCATACATTAAATTAACAAAAGGAAAAATAAGAGCAATAAAAAAGAGTAAAGCCTGATTCGTATGGAACTCCTTTGAAGCGGAAAACCTCGGAGGAATGCTTGCAGGAATTGGGGATGTGCAGTCCAGGGAAAAGGCGGACTAGGGAGGACACGATAGCACAGTTGGAATATTTGAGGGCTGCCCCAAAGGAGAAGGGGGGTCAACCCTTGGATGCAGTGGGGGAGGGGATCTGCTGCCTCTCAGCCCCACTGCCTGTCAGCAGCCCATCCCCCCATGGGTCTGTGAGGCCAGTCGACCCCTCCCCCAATGCCCGAAGGCCTGGGACAGCATGGTCCTCACCTCCTGGCCTCCCCAAACACGCCAAGGGAGACGGCCATCCCTGCCGGACGGTCCCGGTTCCTCCTCCTCCTCCGAAAGAGGCTCCGATGGGGCCACGACAAGGACCTCCTCCCTTCGCAAAGGAAAGTCAGGCCCCTGTCATACTCGTAAGTCGAGGACTACTGGAGATGGGTCCTGCATTTGCTGTCATTAACCGAGTATTTCAGGCATCGGCTGGTCGCTCTGCAGGTCCCAGGGAATTAAAGCCACCTGCCCTGGATGCGTGAGATCAGCCCCGTGAACTGGACGGCTGCATCCAGGTGGCTTTCTCGAGGGCAGGAGAGGTTGGCCACGGCCTTTGTCTCCCGCTGCTTCATTTTTTACTAGTCTATTCTACAAAATGCAGAATTACAGGAGAAACTAGTAGGAAAAATAGGGGAGGGAAAAGGGAGAAAATGAAGGAAAGGCCTTGGCTTCCGACTCCCTTCTCAACCGAATCCCGGCATCTCCTGGTGGTCTCCCAACCCCCTCCAGGCTTGCTTCAGCTTTTCCAGATCAGTCCCCTGCTGCATCCTTAAGGTAGTCCTTGACTTACGATCAGAATTGGGACCAGTATTGCCATTGCTAAGCTAGGTGGTCCTTAAGTGAGTCGCTCTCGGTTCTGCAATGTTTCTGCCATGGTTATTAAGCGATTCACTGCATTCTTTAGGGAATCATGTGGTCATTAAGCAAGTTCAGTTTTGCCCTTTGACATTACTCGTCCTAAATCCATGCCGGTTGTCATGAGCATGTGACCTTGGGGTGCTACTGTGGTCATATGTGCGAGGATCTGTCGTACATCCCTTTTTTCAGGGCCATTAGAACCTGGAACTTTCCTGGAATGAAAGGTTGTAAGTAGAAGACGACTGCAGGGTCCTTGGTGAGGGACTTTGGGAAATTTAGTTCTTGTGCTTCTTCAGCCACATTCTCACAACGTCTTTTTAAGACAAATAATATCTAATCCTTCCTCCTATTTCTCTTTTAACACCTATTCATTCGGGCAGGGAGAGGAAAACCTGGATTCTCTGGCTCTCTAATGCTGGATTCCAGATCCAGGGGGCAACATTTCGATCTGGGCTTCACCCCCAAACAAGGGAACCGTCTGTTGCTTCCCAGCTCTCCAGACAACTGAGAGTTGTCCATTCAGATGGATGAGCTCTGGTTGACCCGAGTCAGGGCTTGCTTGTAAAAGCCCTTTAAGAGTTGGCTCCTCCATGGATAAGCCCCCCCCAGGTGAAGGCACCCAGGTGTGATTATTGGACAAATCTCACATCCAGGCCAATCAAAGCCCTGGCTTATGACGTCAGAGGCTCCTCCTGAGCTCATTGGCTGGAGCTCGCCATGGCAACCTCCAGCCTCCTTGGAGAGCCTGGACCACAGCAAGGGAGGCTCTGCTCAGCATCCCTGGAAAGGGGCTGGAGGGGATGGCTGGCCCTGGGGGCCTCGCCAGGGTCTCCCTCGCCTGGGCTCCTCGGGAGGGAGAAACCCTTCCCTGGAAGGCAGGACTGAGGGGGGCTCAGCCAGACACGGCAGCCGTGCTGATACCTGTCATGTCCAAAGCCTCCATACCTGTCACCAAACTCTTCATCCAACATGTTGAAGGTTCTTGTCTCCGGAAAGGGGCTGGGGCTGGCTGGCTGGCGGGCAGCAATATGGGGAAAAATTGGCTTCAGGATGTCCCAGTTGGAGAGGCATTGAGACCACAAAGCTAGAAACTGACCTGGGGAAATTAAACTAGAAAGGGATTCCATTGTCCAGAGGTAGTTATTTCCCACACAGACTCGCCTGGTGATTCACTTATTTATATATTTTTATTTTTTATTATTCAGATTTTTATCCACCTTTATTCTTTCTCTAAATAGCTCAAGGCAATGAACATACTAAAGGCTCCTTCGTCCTCCCAACAACATGCTTGTGAAGTAGGCTATGGCTAAGAGAGGGGGACTGGCTCAAGGTGACCCACCAGGCTTTCGTACCTTGGATGGGACTGGTAAGTACTGGGGGAGGGGCTCTTTCCTAATTGGAATGGCCACCCCTTTCCCTGGGATCAGAAGCACCCTAGCAGTGCCAGAGGTGGCCGAATTGATCGCTGATTCTGACTCCCTTGGAGAGTTTTGAGAGATGAGAGGCCTCAAACTGGAGTCAGAATCAGATGGGAAGCCAGGATAGTTTGAAGGGAGATCAGTTGTGATGGATTAAGTCAGTGTTCCTTAAACTGGGCCACTTTAAGGCATCTGTGGACGTTAGCAAAATGTCCCCTGAACTGAGAGAGGATGTGACTGGGTCTCTCCGCTTTTCAAACAGGTCAGCACCAGGGAAGAAACGGTCCTATCCTGAATATCCTTGGGCTATTTCTGAGTGAGCAGTGATGGCCTCCATCTCCAGATTAACCAGCTGAGAGATTCCGTTGACTTCCAGATCCAGGAATTCAAGAAAGACAAACAACGGATGAAAGAGCAGCACAATTGTCTCAAGCAGACGGTGGATCAACTTCAGGCCATAACAGAAGACCTGCAGAAAACTCTGCTGGACAACAAAGGAAGGCTGGACCATGCCAACACGGTGGTCCACCAGTTAGAGCTAGAGAAGAAATCTTTGGTGAAACACCCTGAAGAAATGTCTGAGGTTACTAGCCAAGTGGCCTTCCTCAGACTTGATAAAGCTGCCTTAGAACCTCTGAGAAAGTCCTCAAAGAGGTCTGGAACCTTCTTAAGCACTTAAGAAGCACCTCTAGAGTCTGCAGCATGAACTGGCTGAGAGGGACCAAAGTTACTATGCGGAGAAAAGCCACTTCAGCACACTGGACGTGAAAGTCAGCCCTCTTCAGAATGTGAGAGGAAATGAGAAGACGCACATCAGCCATCTGCAATAGCAGCAGACCTGTGTTTACCACAACGGAAGACCAGCAGAAAATTCTGGAGGACAACAGAGAAGGATTGATGCATGTCAGAATGGCGATCCAAGAATCGGAGGTGCAGAACAGGTGTTTGGAGAAAGACGGTGAAGATCTCCACAGGGAGGTCCCCAGCCAAGTGGCCTTCTTCAGATGCGATCTCGGCACTGCTAAGGGACCAGCACAGGGGACAACTTTGCTGACACTCTCTCCCCAAACCTGGCATGGAAGAATGGCGGCCTTTTACCCTTTTGAGAAAGAAAAGTGATTCTTCCGCCTCGCCTGGACGCTCGGAAGGTCTGGTGGGAGAACCGGCTCCACCTCGACCCCCTAAAAGGGAGGCTTTGGCCCACCTCCATCTTGAGTGGGGTCAGAGGGACCCTCTCCCCTCCAGGTCAGAGGGACCCTCTCCTTCTCCAGATGGTGCTGCCCATAAATGGGGTTGTGAAAGGGGGCCAGGCTGGTCCAATCACTCCCCCCCCCCGCAACTTCCAAATAAACAGCAGCTGGGGGGGTGGTCCCGGAGCTAATGGGCCTCAGATTTTCAGTCCTGGGTCAGGGGGACAAGGCAGACTGCCTGCTAGGGGTGGCCCTGCCCGACCTGGGAGCGAGGCAGGGGAAGGGGCTTGAGTGACAACTGTCTGTTTGAGTGAGGCAGGGGAGCTGCAGGAGGAGACTTTTGTGTTGATGGAGGGGCAAGGGGTGCCAGATGAGGATGTGGGAATCAAAGCCAGCCAATCCCTGGAGTTTAAAAGCTAAATGGGTAACTTGGAGCCAATCCTCAGGGGACTGTGGGGTCTAGTATTGCCTTAGGCATGAAAGCCGGCTGGGTGAGGACTGCAGTGGGGGAACCAGAGGCCTCTGAGTGGTCACTGTGAATCTTAGACTGACTTTTGTCTGACTCATCAAAGCTTTTTTTAACCTGCTTAAAATGGAATTTTCAAAGGGATTCTATTTGCAATTAGGAGCCATTCTGAAACCTAAACATTGATTACCAATTGATTAGCAATCTCTGAGGTTGGAGAGCAGAACAGCTTCCATGGGTGCCTCTTCCTAGAAACCTAGAAGTCCCCACCCTTATTCAGCCCCTTCTTGGACCTGGGTGGATGTTATGCAGCATTGAAGGTTTGTGACCTGGTCAATGATGCGGCTGCCTTTAGACAGGATCCCTCCAATCTCCTCCTGGGGAGAGTCTCAAGGTCCCCTTTCTCCGGACATCTTGTCCAGCCCTTCACAGACAAGCCAGGCATGGAAAAGGAACAGAGAAATGTTTTAGGTACAAACTGTAGAGTGGAAAATTAAAGGGCCTGAAAACTGCTATTTTATTTCTCTGGTTAATGAAAGAAAAAAATACAGTGGAAATTTCTTTAGACACTTTATCTTTTTTTAATTTACTTTATTTATTTATTTTAATTTTGGTGTGAAGTACAAACCAAAATAAAAAGAACCCGCACAATGGTAATGGCATAAGGCTCAGCATCTGTATGACCAGATATGAATACCCTCATTCACTCACTCACTGACTCACTCACTCACACACAGCTGGTTGATCTGAACCATTGGCTGCACTTATTAGAGAGTATCAAAGATTGTTTATGATTATACTGGACATTATACAGGAGTTCAGATAAATGTGGGAGATTAAGAAAAATGGAGAGAGAATTTGGTGCTAGTGGATTGTATAATTTTAATATAATTTTTAAAATAGGGAATAACTATTGCATCACAGCAAAATCTAGAATCTATGTGAAACATCACAGACTTTGATGACACAAGCTTTATGGCTTCAAGGTCAAAATCTCTACCCCACCCACTTTCATCTTCTTTTTGTAGCATCTTACCTTTTGAAGAGATGTGAGGCTTTCAAAAGTTTACACTGATTGTGCCCTTTAGGTGGGTCACTGCAGGGTTATTGCTCCATTATGTGTTAAAGGGGATTGTGAAACTATACAAGATGCTCTCAAACACCACAACACAGTTCCTCTGAGATTGAGGTCACTCAGAAAGACTTCACAGAGGAAGCAGATGGATCAAGATTACCTTACAGTCAATCCCATTAGTCATAAACTATAATTAATTGTGACTGATCAAATGCAGGTCATGCGGTTGAGAAATATGCTTGAAAAATGGTGCTAGTGCAGAGTCTGCAAATAAGGGGTTGGTGATGTGAATGATGCCTACAATCTTCTTTTATGAGATTAATTTGTTCACATTAGCAATCTCAACCTTATGTCTATGCAGGGAGACAGAAAGTAGCTTATCTAATTAAGGCTAGATGTTGCAATAATGTTGAATGATAAACAGGGATTAACTATGGAGATTGTGCCCACCTAGCCATAAAAAATATGTGTGTACATGAGAAGGACAGTGATCTCAGCATAAAGCTGTGAGTTGTAGAACAACCTTATGCAAGTGCCTGTTGAAGGAAGGGTGGGATTAAAATGCAAGAAATAACGATCAGGATGTAGTTATTGGCTATTTCAACACTAATGATGTTAAAATCTGTTTATTACCAAGGTATCCAGCCACGGTAATGATTGAATGACATTTTAAGACATGATACTTCACTGGTGTGAAAATCAACATTCTAATCTCAGGAGCCATACAATGTGTAAGCAGAGAAATTCAAAATAGTGTAGAGGCATATGCGGTATATGAGGCCTATGTGAACAATCAAACTAAAGGTTGAATAGGTAGATGTTTCTTACCTGTTTATTACGTTTCTGAGGTGCAGATTCCTCATTTGCACTAATGAAGCGGGAATAAAGAAAACACCATGAGGAATTGGGAAGGTCTACTTTAAACTGGAAGCTAAAATGTTTATGGAACAAACCTGGGCCATCGCATCCTCCATAAAATAGAAGTCAATTTGATTCCTATAGTTGATGTCCCTTGTTCTGAGATTTTATTTCAATTGCTCAGTCTTAGCCTACAACCCTAACACTTTCGTTATTCTGTTTATTTATTAAATTCATATAGATGCCTATCTCACTTGAACATGACTCTGAGTGGCATATCCCTTGAAAACTTTTAAGAATATATCAGATGTCTATTTGTTCTACTTCCAAACCCACATGCTATGATCAAAGAAATTATCTATCTATCTATCTATCTATCTATCTATCTATCTATCTATCTATCTATCTATCTATCTATCTATCTATCTATCTCTATCTAAACATGAAGATTAATGTGTGTATGTGTGTGTGTGTGTGTATACACACACACACACACACACACATACAAACATGAGGATTAAAAGTGAAACCTAAGTGTTCCAGCAGATGGCAGTGCAGACATTAGTAATACAGCACACATGTTCAGGCATTCATGCAATGGGACATTTTGTTGCTAGCAGGTGAAACTATAGACAGGCAGCAATCATATGGTAGAACTATTCCTCAATTTGTTACATTTGTACCATACTTCTTAGTCCTTCTCTCCTTCTGTGATACTGATTCCAATCCATGTTCTTCATCCTTGATGTAAGGTGTGTCAGAATGAATAAGTCCATGCCAAACGTTGATATTTCCACCCTCTTTAAATGTTAAACTGAACCTTCCATGTATGATCAACTCTAGCTAGCATTATTTTTATATCAGACACCCAAAGTATTGTATATTGCTGACAGCTTTACATAATTTGGATGCAAGATACCATTACTTTCCTCCACACAGACTTTTTCTGGATTGCAAACAATTGGTTCTCCTTGCTGCCACCTGTTGGCCATGCAGATCTATGCAGATCACTCTCACCTACTCTTCCTCAGAAGCCTTAATCGGCATACTATATCAATAGAAATATATTTGGTGGGGCAAAAACCTCTTATTCCAACTTTGCAATCTTCTATCCAAGAGGCAAGTTGATCCCTTCATTGATCAATGTTAGTTAGTTTCTGAACAAACTATGGCTTAATGCAATATGTAAGCCAAGAAATTGTCTTGGATCCAGGATTGAGATTTAAGTGGATCATAACTGGTTTGTGTTTTAATTTTTAAAGTTAGTTTCCCTAAATATAATTAAGACTGTACTACACTATTGAAGGATATTATGCAAAGACTAATGGGTTTGAATAACCTGATGGCAGTTTTGGAATGAATATTAGAAGAAAAAAAACCAATAAAAGGAGTTTCACTGTTAAGCTGATAACCCAGAAACATGGTGGGATCTTCTTTCCTGAATTTATGCAGGCAAAGAGTGGGTACCGCCAGCCCTCTGTCAGGGATATGTGTCCAACTCTCTTTCTATTTTATTTTTAATAGCTGATCCTGGCAGTCTCTTTGTTGATTATCTTACATTGCTGCTCTATGAAAGATAATTTAAATAATATTTAAGTTGCCTTGAATGGTTCTTTTGCAGCAGAAGGACAGGATATAAACAAGCCATTGCAACTCACCGATGGCCAATGCTATCGAAGAATCATGGGTGTTTTAGTCACAACAGGAGCCAGATAGCAGAAAAATTGCTTATATCATTAAATTGTAGCTAGAAGGGGGAAGGAGATATATTGTAGAAGAAAGAGGAAATTGCCTTGAAGGACAGGAGGAAGAGCCACTATTAAGGCAATGGTTGGATAAATGGGGCTTCAACTCAGGCCAAGAAAGTAAGGTGAGAAAACATCTTAGACAATCACACGAAGGTAAAGGGAGGGAAGGGAAAAGCCAGCAGACTTAGTTGTTACAATAAAAGTAGCTCTGACCTATATAACTTTGGTTTCTTAGCCTGGACTTTCTTATATGGCTGATGTATAATGGCATTTTCATAAATAAAAGATATTTATGAGAATGCCATATTAAGTAGTGGTCAGTATATGTATGTTCAAGACCCAAATTTACAATAATTAGAACTCGGGGCATCTTGTTCACTGGAGCTGCAACAAATATTAGAAAAGGTATAGTTTTCTAGGTGGTAAAACCTATGTCAACACAGTTTTCTCTAGCATTTATGAAATGCATTTGAATGGTCCAGAGAAATTTGCATCCAATAGAAACTTACAATAATACCAAACTGGCAAGTTAGGTGAATAATTCCATATTGCAAATGGGTGCAAACTGAGAGACACTATCAGGTGAAGTCATAATAGAGATGGGGGGTCCAACCAGTAATCTCATAACCAGGGAGGGATTTCTTCTGTTTTAATCCAGCCTTTCTAAACTTGGTACCCCTGAGATATGTTAATGTACAATTCCCATCCTTGCCTGTCAGCAAAGAATGATAAGACTGATATTCAAAACATTTTGAAGCATGGATCACGGGCCTAACAGAAAGCGAAACCTGACTCTTTATTATAGGCCAAACTATCTCAGTTTGTCATGGCTGTAGTAAACCAGTAGCTTTAAAACTGTGTACATATCAATTTGGCCTGAAGTTGTTATTTTTTTCTCTCCCTTAAGTATATGGAAGTTTAATTACTAGATAAGTAACCCCTCTTTAGCTCCCTATAGCTCACAATATCCAACGATCTAATTTAAAACAAATCAAGTTCTCATTTTTTAAAATAGGAACAAACCATCACAAGACAGCCAAATCTTCTCAGATAATTTAATTTTTTCTTAACAATGTATTTATTTAAGTGCTCACAACATTGAATGAAATTGTACCACCATTGATCTTTGCTATAATCAATGGAAGATAAAAGTAGAGAAATTCTTCAGTCGATCAAGCTGCCTGTTTAGGAAATAGTTCTGAGGTAAGGCTGTTAAATGGTTGATGTGAAAGAGCGAACTTTCAGCTTAAAGACTGGAAAACTAAACTAGTTTTTCACTCATGTCTCTCACTTAACTCCCTTTGCTTATTTTGTACTAGAAGAACCATTTGCAGCCAAGATATTATTTATTGCAAATATGATATAATTGAAAATGTTGAAAATCTCTAACATTTTCATAGTCCCAAATGTGCTTTTTCAAGAGGCAACTGGACTTGTTTTTCTTCAAAAAAACCCGAAAGTCTAGTTGCCTCTTGAAAAAGCACCTTTGGGACAACCATGACCTGGATGACTGAGAATCTCCATAGACATTTTCATAAATGCACCCTTAAGAGCTTCCTATTATTTTAATCACAAGAAAGAACATGTTGAGAAGGACTTCAGGTCCAGTAAGCATCAATACGCTTAGGAATTACTGGCCAGCTTGATTAC
>JANHJO010008602.1:39348-52533 GCA_032468235.1 Pseudoxyrhopus heterurus | reverse complement strand
ATCATGGCAAGTCCACTGTGCTGTATAGTAGAAGCCAGTTTAAGGCACACCCCTCCCTGAGGGTGTTAGGGGTGTTTTACCCCCACAGTATTTATTTCCAGAGAGCAAGTCATCTGTGTACCAAGTTTGGTTGAAATTGCTTGAGCCGTTCCAGAGTTATGCTGGAACATACACACACACTTATATATATATAGATTAGAACACTTTGAATAATGAGGTTATGGGAGAGGCAATAAAAAGGCTCTCTTTTGGGATGGTTTCTTTAGCTGCTAATTTAAAACTAAGAAATGGAATAGGAATGGCTAAGAGTAGGCTCCTTATAAATCCTGTTACTTTCTTACTACTGATGTTTTATATTCATTTAAAATCTACAGAAAACTTTCTATTCAGATGGATAATTTGCCAATATTAGAAGGTATTCAATGAGAATACATCTAAAAATAATATGACTGAGCCTCATTAACTTTGGCTTTTCTTGAAAAGCTAAGAAAATTCAGATTGGGATGGGGAAAGAAATCCTATAAGGAGGCAACAGCAAATCACTTTCAAAATCTGGATTGTTACCTAGAAACCTACATGAATCTCTCTATAAGCTTAATTGTTTATCTCATCTACTCTGCTAATGGAATAGTTCTGCACTGGGCTCAAAAGCAAGCCCATAATTAAAAACACAGACCCTTGTCTCTGATCTTATGTTAGTTTTGATGGAACTCAACTTGTTCAGTTAATTAACTGGTTTCATTTCAGGACTAGAGGAATAGTTTTCCACTAGGTGGCATTTAATACTATGGTATTATCCAGATGGCTTTCAAAGAACTAGCTGCAGGCAAGAAAGAAAATTCAAGTTATGTTAAAAGAGGTGATGGAGAAAGCAAAGGAGCAAAATTCATCATTAAAGACAGAATAATGATCCCCAAACCTTTTTGACTGGTATAAAATTCGTTACATCCTTCAAGCATACAATCATATTTTTGCAAACCTAAGCAAGATCACTTTCTTAATGTAAGAGCCATTCCTGTCCTAAACAATGGAAAGTATCTATGATAGACAACATTGATGTTTCTGGGAAGACAGTACACTGGAAATTGATGGATTTTTGGAACACATCAAATATGAAAGATGTGAATCAAAAAACTTGCTTACCCAAATTAGGTAGATCCACATGGCGTCATGGTGCTCCGATGTGCAAGAAATGGGGGCCAACTCTTCCTCTGTGCTGTGGTGTCACTGAACTTAATGCTCTGGAGCCATTTGCCCTCACAAGGTAGCAGAAAACTTCAATATGTGGGAAATTAGCACTTTTGAAGGATATTTTAATGGGAAGGCAAGATAGATATAGGGTGTGTACGTGTGTGTGTGTGTGTGTGTGTGTCTATAGAAAAATAAAACCCCTCCCAAAATGCATGGTCCCAAGTATCTTTTCACTGTGATCATATGTGCGTTTTATATACTTTTACTATGAGGTCTGGCTCCATTGCCTATGGTTTGAGCAAGGACAGTTGGGTCTATGATAATTTATTGTTGGCCAACTTGCTTCAGCCAACTTGCCATGGGATAACTTGCCACGGCCAACTCGCTGCAGGACAACTTATTACAGGACAGGAGTTACACTTATATCAAAGAAATAGTAGAATAGAATCATTAAAGAAAGGATGCAAAAGGAGGGACAAAATGAAATCTGAATGACAAAAATGCAAACAATTATTATTCATGTTAAATAATTAAATTGAATTGATAAATTGTGCTGCGGCGAGTTGTCCCATAGCGAGTTGTCCCATGGTGAGGTGGCTATGGTGAGGTGGCCACAGCGAAAAGGCTGTGGCAAGTTGTCCCATTCCAAGGGCGGTTCTTTCCATCATATACTACCTTCCTTCACATTAGTCACAATCAGGCATGCCTACTATTATGGTACTTTTGTCCTCCTTTTTCTGCCTCTTGAATGTGCCATTACTTACAAGATGGTGCTCTCACTGAATGAAACAACTGACTCTCTCCAAACTATTCTTTCATAATAAGGAAATATCTGTTCTGACCAACCACCAGAAGTCTATTTCTGTCAGTTTTACCAGGCAGACCAGACAGGAAACATGACCAGATAAACTAATTCTATTTTATTGTAAAGCTAAGTTAACAGAAACTTGCACATCTGAAAGTACAATTCTTTCTTTGTCTCCTTTACAGCCCTAGAAACTAGGGAGAATCCCTTGTCAGCCTTTTACCCAACCCGCTATCCAGCTACACGGTTCCTTATCTGACAGATCCCCAGGCAGCATTTCTTCATTCCCAGATCTTTCTCACATAGCAATACAATTTTACAAAGACACTTGTAGACAGATGCAAATTTAGAGTATTGACTGCCAACAATTATGTTTGTTGATCAGTGCTTACAATCACTCCTGTCCCAGTTGAGGTTTCATCAAGCAATGAGCATTTGGATTAGTTGTTACAAAATGGCAAAATCTGTTACTATGTGAGGAACTCTAGAAATATTGGTGGAAAGCCAATTAACTTGGCATTTCCATAATTATCCCTCTGCTTTCTGTTAAGAAATACAACTCTGGAGTTCAGAGCTTCCACTCCTTTCTTTGCTCTTATTTTACTCCATGTGTATCTAAGGAAACGGGCTAAAGTGATGCTAGTCAGAGCCACTCCATTTTACAGCTATTTTAGCCTCCTATCTTGGTCCAAAGGCCAGCAAGCTAAGTTAGACACAGCTTAATCCCCTTCCTGGATTTAAATTACATGCTGTTCTGTTTCTATAGAAATAACAGCTCAGTTCACCTAGTTTATTAGGCAGACAATACATGTCATGGCAAATTGACCTTGGTAAGGACATAACTTGATCTCTCCTTGCTCTGATAGAAGGAAATTTATCTTCTCATTTCAGTCTTACTTGCAGTTCGGGTGCTTATAATCCAAAATGCTTTTGTTATTGCACAAATAACTTTAATTAATTAAATTGCATGTTTTAAAAGTACCAATATGCTATATATCAGAAATCATCATTCTTTTGGTGTCAAGTTAAACTGACATCTTTATTTCCCAAAGCTGGTTTGCCTTGACTTCCCTTCTCCAATAAATTCTCTCACACTTCTACTTCTATTAGGTCATACACCCTGTTTCAACTGATACGTGCTGTTTTGAAGAAAGCATACATTACCAGATTAGGTATAGTTTCTTTTTGTTAAGAATTGGTAGGAGGTATATAGAAAAACACAAAGCATGACATGCTGAGAAAAAAGGTCAGATTTTATTTTTGTTATTTCATACAAATAGGGGTTAAAATCATTTCTCCAACACTTAAGTGCTTTAATTCACTGTAATAGGTGTTTTAGGAAGGTTTTACCTTCCAAAGATACACAGATTTCTAGATCATGTTTGGAATAACCCATCTGTGTGCAATATATAAGCAATATGCTAATTTAAGCACCACAGAACTCAGCTCCTTGTTCAGTTATGGGGTTTTTAATTTTTTTTTAAACATCATTTTTTAAAGAATTCAGGTTTGTTATTTTTCTACTCAGCACAGCCAAGTTCCACTAGAGTTATATTAATTTATTGTGCTATATTTCAATACGTCTTATAGGGTGATGCTATTCTACTGCTCTTTTGCAAGTTAAAATTCTATTGGAAACATTCCTTTAGACTCTCTTGCTGGACAGAAAATAAGGTAGCTAATCAACAATATGCATCTGATCACAATTATTTTGGGTGGATTTCAATATGAAATGGGATAACTTCTTTTTTTAAGATAGTGGTTTTCTTTACAGCATTGACTTCCATTTTTCAGCTAGTCTATGATGAATTATAGATGGATATGAAAAAATGACCAAACTCCAAGAATTAAGTATATATAAATAGCCTCACAGAATGAAGACTTATTCTATATTTAAAGAGCAGGCATAACCAGTAATCTAAGTCCAACTTTGCAACCTTTAGGTCAAGCACTGGTTCAACCATCACCCTTGCCCCACCTCTCATATTTGGGGTGAACTGCCCATTTGCTTTAATGTGGAAAATGTATATGCAATGGGGCAACGTATGTGCATTCATGCACATATATGGCAGCCATGGAGAAGCCATTTGACAGAAAAAATAGCAAAGTTTGCAGTTTACAGAAATACTTTGTGAAAGGTTTCCTTGCAAGCAAAAAATAGATGTGCGTTCCTTATTCTAAAAGGAATCCACAAAGGGGGAAAAATCTTCCACTGATTTAAGGCTGTACTGTGGCTGAATTTTTTTCAACTATCTATAGGAGAGCAATGATATAATGTATCATTATAGACTTCTATTGCCTCCAGCAGCATGGAAGAGAGAGGAGTCAGATGTCCCCTTGAGTACCAATACCGTAAGGCCAATTAGGTGAGAACTAAATAGACTCTGTAAGCCTCTGCCTTTATACAGAAAATTGTTGGGGGGGGGGAAACACACCCAAATAGCAAACCACCAACTTTATGATGGTGGTGGTATCTGTTTTGTTGCATTTGTATCATGGCTTGAGGGCACTTAATAATAATATTTCCCACCTCTGTTGCTTCAAGAGCTGTTCAAGGTTTTCAAGAAAATATTGGGTAGAACTCATTGCCTCATCAGAGACAATCAACTCCCTCTGAAGAAAGGAGGTGCAGAGTTTCTGCTCTGAAGTCAACAGCATATTTAGCTTTTTTCTCTAAGTGGTAATCAAAACACTGGTTATTTTTTTGCACGTGCTAATCCATAAGCCATGAGTAACAAACAATAATGGTTGTGTTAACATAACAAATTAAACCAACACAGAGACAATTTAACATGATGCCATGATGCTGTGATTATATACAACACAGTAATACATCCTGTAGCTTGAGTAATTTTTGTATTAGCTAGCTTACTTTGTTAAACAGAGTTTACAATTTAACATGCTGGGCAAGCAAAGCTTTCAGTCTTCTCTCCCTTGAATGGCCTTTGCTTTCATTTTTGTCCTGGAGACAAAAGTTCATTATGTAGCCTACATCAAGATAATGTGTGAAAGGGCCACATCTGCATTCCCAGGAGTTGAAAACCTGTCTCTCGGTGAAAAGAGGATGAATGAGGAATATGGTGACATCCACAGGTTCACTAGGCAGCAGATGTTTTACTTATTTTACCTTTGAGTTAGTGTTGACTCCTCGTGATTGCCTAGACAAGTCCCTATGATTTCCTTGACAAGATTTCAGAAATAATTTACCATTGCCTGCTACCTAGGGCTGAGAGGGTATGATTGGCCCAGCTGCTTCTGTGCCTAAGGCGGAGTCTACAACTCACAGTCTCTCAGATTCTAGATTGATGCCTTAACCATTATATCAAACTGGTTCTCTTCTTACAGTAGCAAATGTAAAATAGGGTAAATGAGTAATAACAAAAATATAAACAACCTCGCTTCTCAAAAGAAGCAAGCAATATAGAGCATTGATATATCCACAAAAGCAGTTTCCCCCCCTTAAACAATTTTGCAATTTCAGGCTGGATGTGGAACAACTGTCCTTGGACAAAGTTGCAATAATGATATCCATTACTTGTCTCAGCAAAGTCTTAGAAGTGTACTGTGGAGGCTATTGTACAGCTCACTCCAAACATAATAGTTAATCCTTTAAGAAAAAGTGCACAAGCCTTGCAGTGTCAATATCATAACTCTTTATATATTTCAGAAAATCGAAGTAATAGCATTGCATTATGTGTCTTCAACAGGGATTCAGCTTCCATTATTGCCCTGTGCTTTCTCTCACTTTCTGTCAGTTGTGTGGTTAGAAAAGGAGGTGTTCCACTTTAGCAGTTTAAACTTTAAAGGACTGTTTTATAATTTTGCTGATACGTTTATTGTATTAAAATGACTTGAGCTTTCTCACATATCAACCTCTGAAGCTTGAGTATTTTAAATTAACTGCAATCGTACATCTTTCTGAGCTCTAATATACAGCTTCCCCATGATAGCTTTTACAATTAGTGGGGCAGAATCTACCAGGATTTAAGAAAAACATGATGCACAATAAAATGCCTGCATAATTCTGGTGTCCTTAATACATATTTATATACAATCTAAACTTTGGAGAATGAAACAAATAAAACATTGCTTGGAGAAATTAAAGCTAAAGCCCATTATTGCAACATTCTGTTTGCCACATTGACCAGGTAAATGCTTTCAGAAGGATGATTCACAAAGCAAAATAAGACAGCAACTTCTCTTTATTTCCTTCCCACTATCTGTTGCCTAAGATACGTTCTCTGTTAAGATAGAAGTTGCATCTTAGTCAGTAGTTTTATTTACAGACCTACCCTTCACAAATCCATCTGAAATGGGAAGAGTTTCCCATTTGAAAACTCTTCAAACTATTAACTTGGCACTCCACTTTACAAGTAATTCAGGATAGGTGAGAACTTGGAAAGTAGGAAAATAGACACAGTAATAGACAATACACAGGATAATAGACCACTTTTACACATCTGTAATATTTATATTTCTACACATCTGTAATATTTATAGAGAAAACACTCAGCAGCAATATTCCTTTGGAAGGACTGTTAGCCTGTTTTTTCAGGCATTATGTTCTTAAGACACTAACAGGCATTGCTAGGCCATGCTACCCAGAAGATACTCCACGTGGAAAGCAAAATCAGGTTGGTTTGGACATAATTCTGTGAAGTACTATATAGATCTGCATTCTAGTCTTGAGTGAGTCATTGAACTTAGCATGGCTAACAGGCACAAAGTGAGAGACTGATAGGTGGTAATCTGCAAAGTTAGGATTTAGAGGCACTTTGAAACAGTGAAATATTCTCATTCGTCGTGAATATCTCTGAGAGCCCATCAGAGCTATAGGCACAAGTCCTGGTCTTTTCCTGTGATCTAAGAAATAGGCAAATTGACACAGCTGCATGTTTTGCTAGCTACCAAGGTCAGATATAATTTATTGATCCTTTAGATATGGGCATCACAAGAGGAAAAAGAAAAAAAGCAGTCAGGAATAATGGGCCAGATTAGTTTACTTATTGACTGTGGAATTAAGGCTTTATGGAAATAGATGAAAATATGTTAGGTATCATAGAGATGTCAAAGTTTGCCTCCTTTAGCAAAATGAAATAGAAAAATGAAGATTAGAGAGCAACACAACAATTTAAGTATTTGGTATTCTCTGCCTATATCAGAAATGAGCATCAAACTGTGTAGATTGTTAGTGGTAATATAACATCTTGAAACTGATATAATGTGGATTATGGCCATTCCACTCTTAGCGGAATGCAAAGTCCATGTGAGTCAGTAGAAATCAAAACATAACAAAATTGCATGAATTAGTGAAGAATTCATCTATCTCACATTACAGAAGATCCATCAGTGGAGCATTGATACTGGCAAACTTGTTCCTGGTGAGAGCACTATATATTAGCGTTTCTAAGAGTCCACAGATAGTAAATATATTTGTCCAATCCAGGGGCAATTTAAAAGTTATACAAAACAATTATTGTTTTTGAAAATAATTGATACGTCTAAGAAAACAGTTCCTGGACTTGTGTACTGTACTGCTAATGATTATACTTCTCTCTCTTTAACAGGAGACCCCAACAAAAGTAGCCTTTGAGTAGTTTACTAGCAACTGCATATAGCAACCTCTGGATAGCAAAGGATAATTGATTCTTATCAGTAGCAATCATTCAGCAAGTTACAAGAGGAAAATATGTGATCATCTCTTTAAAAAAAGATAGTTCAGAAGAAAAATCATATACAAATCTCACTGATGTCTGAACTGAATTATTTCATTATCTCTCTCTATACTATCCTTAGGAAAAAATAATCCATATATATGAAATAATAAAACTGAATTTCTCTTCAGCATAGAATAGATCTGAAAGAATTAACTTAATTTAGAACAAGTAATCAAGCATCAAATGGCTGAGTTGAGTAACAAAAGAAAAGCCACATTACTGAGGTAGATGTAGTTATCTTGATGTTCCAACAGTCATGTAACTAAAAATAAGCTAAGAATCTACATGATGCAAAACAGGAAATGTTGAACATCCACCTTAGAGGTATATATTTCCAAGCCACATCACACTAAAAGTTGTGAGTTTTGTGTTAATTTGGTGAGAAACGAGAGTAATGGTACAGATATAAGAAAAAGGAAAGATTAGTTGAAGCTCAGGGTTCCATGTTAAAATTATGACAGATAGCATAAAAATATAGGAATTGGTACAGGTGGAAAGTCTAAAACAACTTTGACTTTGTTTCAGTCAGAGATTTTAGGCCCACAGAAAGTAACCTTTCTAAAAGAATTGGAACACATTTTGGATACCACATAACATTTGGAGGGCAACAGCATATATTAATCCTCCCTAGCTGGGAGAGGCCTCTACTCATTAAAGTTTTATCTATTTCAAACAAAAAATCTTTCTTGTAGCTAAAGCATTCATGGTGAAACTGAAACCACAGCTAGCATCGTAAATCAACATCATCCAAAAGATCAAGCTGAGTCTTCTCAAAATTTGCTGTTCAAACAAGACAAAATAACATATCCATCTATAGTCTAAGACTGCATTCCATTTGCTCATGTTCCTCTTTGAAAAAACAAATAGCAGACAACAGGACACATTACTGCTTGTACTAAATTCTGTGTCAGTGGTGAAATATTGCAACATAAAAAAAATCATTCTTTTGCTATTGTTGGATAATTTTCATCCAGAACGAATTTTTATCTTCTTTCTTGTTTATTGTGGATGGTTATTATATTAAGACTTTCAATAATTCATACAGTTTATGAACACAGAAAGCAAAATGAGAATTATGACTTGTACTCTAAATCTGAAAGACTTGCTCCCTATTATGTCAATATGGCTCATGAAAGTAATGTTGAAGGCTATAATTTGGTATATAATCGTCCGTGTAACAAAATGAACATTGGGACAAGTGTCCGAAATTGCTGGTCAGTGTACTCTAGACAGCCATATTATTCCTTCCATCTCTCAGCATCCTATACAGAAATTTGGATATATGTGGAGAGGTATATAGCAATTCAAAAGCTAGGATTAACCATGGTAGATAAAATTTAGTTTCCGCTAAAATGAACAGAATAACCAATAAGAATCTATCATTTAGATTTCAGATAGCACCATCAGAAGATCTGCCTACTACCAATAGATACTGCTTTCCTAATCAGAGACTGGGTATATCTCCATGTTATTAAAACAAAGGAACTTAAAGTTTCACTTAAGTGTAAAAATAATGCCAATGAAGTTTTATCTCTTCTCTGTCCACGTTAATACAGGTAGTCTTTGACTTAGGACCAGAACTGAGCTCAAAATTTCTGTTGCTAAGTGTTGTTAAGTGAGCTTTGCTCCATTTTACAATCTTTCTTGCCAGCATTTTTAAGTGAATCACTGCAATCATTAAGTTAATAACATGGTTGTTAAGTAAATCTGGCTTCCCGATTGACTTTGCTTGTCAGCAAGTCGCAAAAGGTGATCATATAACCCCGGGACATTGCAACCATCATAAGTACAAGTCACTTGCCAAGCCTCTGAATTTTGATCATGTGACTATGAGGATGCTGCAATGGTTGTAAGTGTGAAAAGTGGTCATAAGTCACTTTTTTCAGTGCCATTGTAACTTCAAACAGTCACTAAATGAACTGTTGTAAGTCGAGAACTACCTGTATATGATTAAACAGTGGAATAAGAGCAGAAAAGAGAGAACAATGATTTCAATGAGAAAAGAAAGGAAGAAGAAAAGAACATAAAACTGCGTTTTATCAGAGAAGAAAACCACCAGGAAAAAAAAAGTTAAGCATGTGTTAAATTCCCAGTGAAATTAACATTGAAAATATTAAACGAATTTAAAATATAGCAGTGTTGCCCATCTGACATACAGGAAAGCAAAATGCCCTACACATTCTGTAATGGAGGTACAGCTCTATGCATGATGAAATGTAATGTTCCATCACAGATCAGTAAACATGTTGACCCAGACCCAGAGAAAAAAATAGTTTCATAAGCACCATTGAATGCAATGAGGCAAACATGCTGCCATTTCAATGGAGCTTAAGTAAAATTATATTTCCCTAGGAATGAACACTCAAATGAATTTCAGTGCTATTAATGAATGATTGAGATAGAATGCAGATTGACATGAGCCATCTGCAGCAAAAACTCACTATTTTATCCTGAAAAAAATATTTAAGAAATATTTATTAGGACTGAGTGGTGTTTTGGATTTGAAGGCAAAATGGTTTGGCACTTCAGATTCAAAGACATTTTCCTGAAGCAGCCTCACTTTTTCCCGGGATCTCCTGAAAGTTTGGTGTGTGATTCTGGAAAAAGATGGGTCTGATTTAAGGAGTTGCAGATAGATATTGTTTGCACTTCCGTGCACTCTGAATCAGCTTTTTCACTTTCATATCTAAAACACTGCCCAGTCCTATCATTTATAGCATTGAGAGTGGACCCACTTTGTTTTACAAAGCATTCAAAAACAAGCTGACAACTTCAGAGGGATCCAAACAAGAGTTTAAGGAAGGATTCCCAGAATGAGCAAAAAGTTTTAAAATCAAATTACGAATTTAGTTTCTAAAAGTGTTTTTAATGTTGCAAAACATGTCACTGTATTACTGATAAAACTAATAATAATGATTTTTTGAAAGAAAAACTTTTTCTTTTTCTTTTTTTAAATATCCTGATTGCTATCATGTTATAAACTTGAGCAATGCATTCAATAGGTCTCAATACATAATTCAAGTTGATTACTGCATACATTTGCCCCACACAGCAAGATAAAATGCATTAAAAAGGGAAAAAGCTACTGTCCTCAAGCATCCCTATGTCCACACCCAACTGATCCTGGAGAGGGGGGGAAAATGGCCTGATTCAGTCCACATTCCTTTCCCTCCTTCTGCAGCAGCTGATCAGCTCTGTTTGGTGCTGATCATATTTATAGCCCAGTGGGGAATGAGAGGTGGGAAATGCTCACGCTCAGAAGCTGGCATTTTTGCTGTACTCGGTCATCAATAGATTGGGGACCTTGCCAGCAAGCAATCGTTTAATAACAAGAACAAAAATAATAGCACGATTTGGACTACTCAGTTCCCTGAGAAACTATTGTGCTACAGAAACCCATTGGAACTACAAAACAGAGAGAATAAAATCCCAGGAGTCTGACTTTTAAAACTGTTTTCCACTTGACTCTAATAACATGGGAGTGGTACCTTGAATAGGTAGCAGTTGGGCCTTTCTTTCTGACATGCAGAATATACCCATGCGGTGCTACCACAAACACAACCAAATGCAATGCCAAATCTATATAACTGACAGCTCCTGTACTCTTATCACCGTAGGGCCCTATCCTGGTCACTGCCTGATGCAAACTGAAATGAGCTCTGAGCCATCTATAATCAAGAACCATTGTGGGTATTTGTTACTGAACCGTTTGTTCCACTTGGAGTGGTCCCATGCTGTCCTTGGTTTATGGTGCACTGCTGAGCATGGTCACAGCAGCGGCAGTAATTTTATCATTTCTTGTGAAGCTTCTGGATAGGCTTTTGCTTCCACAATAATGCCTATTGAAACAAACTTTACATTAAACACTGTAGAATTTCTGAGTTCTTCAGAAACCTGTCTGGGTGCAGGCTAAATTCAGGATTGTCCTTCTGCTGCACAATCATACATGGCCCTCTGATTCACTGCCTTCAGTCACTGTCTTCTTAAGCTCAATTTCTGAAGATGGCTTTTCCTCCTTCTCTTCTGTAGTTTTACTGGCCTCCTCCTACAGCCAATAACAAATGCCCCATGTGGGTGTTAGGGGAGAGGTACAAGCATA
Organism: Pseudoxyrhopus heterurus; assembly: GCA_032468235.1. NCBI lineage: Eukaryota > Metazoa > Chordata > Lepidosauria > Squamata > Pseudoxyrhopus > Pseudoxyrhopus heterurus. Next base: position 40,721 of record JANHJO010008602.1, on the reverse strand, counting down.
CGTTTAAAAAACAATAGATCTTTCAGTCTAAACTGATCAATGAAAAAGAAATTACTCACTAGGAACACTAAAATTTGCTAAAACAAAGATGGGTATGAGACTCAGAATGGAAAATGAGAGTTATTTACACAACTTCTGAATCAATCAGTAATTCACAAAACCTCTGAACTTTCTAAATATATATCTGGTATAAATTGGAAGTATACGAAATATTATGTATGTTCGATATTATAAAGCTGCACTTTGAGCACATGAAAAAGTATGAAGTGATTGAAGGAAAGATACCTCACTGTTCTTTGTTAATTATTTTGATTACTGTTACATAGAAATAAACAGAAATCCTTTAAAACAGGGGGGTCAAACTCATGGCCCATGGCCAGATGTGTCACGCACTGGCCACGCCCATGCTCGGTTTAGTGAAGGGGAAGTCACAATATGTCACATGACAATGTGACAGAGCGAGTTTGACACCCCTGTTTTAAAGGAATAATTTCCATTGTCATAATAACATGACTGCAATTATTTCATTCCTACTTTTGTATATTAGTTACAAGAATTATAGCAATGCTACCAGATTATTGGAAATAATTTATAATAAATGAATGTGAATGAAGCTTGACATTTTATATGCATCAAACAAAGGAAATTGTATTGTTACAATACTTCTGTACAATTCCATAAGAAATCCTGTAATTTAACAATGGTTGGAAGGGGGCCATACTGGCAAGGTGCAAACCTTTGCATCTCTCTCTGCAAATTTCTTGAACATGTTGGCATATATCTTTCGGTCCCGTTCATTGTGCTCCTTTGTTTTCTTCTGACACATGGTAATTTGTGACTTGGCTGCCTTATTCTGTGGATTCACTTCTAGCACTCTCTGAAAGTCACATTTTGCCAACTCAAATTCATTCATGAGCAGTCTTGCCTCTCCTCTTCGGTACAAGCCCTTTTCATTGGCTTGGTCCAGTGCTAATGCCTGCAAACAAACGTTCTTATAATTAACATAAATTAAAGGTGGGAAAATTCCCTCATAATAAAAGATATGGTTACTAATGCCAGTAACAAAACTATGAACCTCAGCTATTTTTAAAATAGGAAAATAAAAACTAAAGCTTCATATTGCATATGCTAAATTTTACAGTGTAATTATCATAGGTGTACCAAAAACAGAAAATTCAGAAGCAAATGTTTTTACCAGATTGTTTTATAATGCCACATATACTATTATAGAAGTAAGAACATTATTACTGTAAAAGCAAAGTATTTAAAAATCTATCATAGCAATCTGTTTCTCAAATATTCTATCATTACAATTATGAAAATCTCTTATACTAATCTTTAAAATGGATTTTGTTTTGCCCAAAAATCAACTG
>JANHJO010008602.1:28352-39335 GCA_032468235.1 Pseudoxyrhopus heterurus | reverse complement strand
TTAGATATTGTGGAGCACAGGCTTTTACAGCTACAAATGGAATATTCTAGAAATAGTAATATGATACTATGACTAAATGTAAATGGATATAATGCTTAAAACTTCCAAATGGAGGCTCAACAGAAAACTTACAGGCAAAGTTTATACGATGACTCATAAAGTCCAGATATTTATAGTGTTGTCCAAAAACAAATGCCTTTCTTTTATATAATTATCTCAGTAACATAAATGTTCTGTCTCACTTTTAACACATTGTTCTAGTTGTACTATATTCAGAAATCTGTATACTTGAAGACTATCTTGGGAGAAAAAGCTTTAAGCTTGTAATGGTGAAAAACAATACCGAACAAGAATCAAGATACTTAATATACTGTTCAGAGACATAATACAAAAGTCAGCCAGGAGTTTTATCAACAACATTTTAATCAATAATTTGGATGAAGAAATTGGGACATTCACAAACTACGCAGAGGGGAAAGGACTGGGTGAGGTGGCTAATAATGTAAATTAAAGAGAAGTTTACGAAGTATCTACTGTGAGCCTTCAGCACAAGACTGGTATGAATAAGATAGAATTTAACAAAGAGAAATTTAAAGTTTTCTGTCTGGGTAGGAAAAATATAAAGCACTTCTACAACATGGGAGAGATCTGAGTGTCCTTGTCAGTCACAAGTTAAATACGAACCCAACAGGGTAATGCATCTGCAATATGGCAAATGCTATCTTGGAATGTGTTAATGGGAACACAGGCTACTTCATAGGAAGCGATTGTTCCATTCAAATCTGCTTAGGTCAGACCCATTTGAAGTACTGTCTCCCATTCTGATTAGCAAAAAGGACAGTGAGGAATTGAAATAATTTCAGCAGAGGTCTACCAAAATGACGTAAGCTCTGGAAATTAAGTCCTCTAAGGAACAATTCAAGGATCTGAGAAGCTTAGCCTACAGAAAAACAACTGATGGGCGATGCAATAACAATCTGTAATGGTATGTGGAAATGACCTTGGGGGAGAGGAGGAAAAACCACAGACTAGACAACTGTCAGACAAATAGCAGCTTAGTCTGCAGAAGATATGGGGACATGATAAATATCTCAGAAGGGACCTCCCTAGTTTCTTGGACTGTAAAGATGACAGTGAGAGATGTATTTTGTCAATGTACCCTTACAATAAAGTCAGAATTAGTATTGTGTCTTGTCTGAACTACCTCCAAAGTCTGACACAAATCTATATTAAACATTATATAAAATTATATAATGCAAATGTATAAAAAATAAAATAAATTATAAAGTTGCCCTTAGCTCCCTAAATGCTACAAAATTATTTTATTGTGTATTTAATTACGTAATACAATAATTATCCAAGAACTTTAAGAACTTAAGTTGTCAACTTTTCTATATTTGTTGGATATAGAAATATATATCTATTTGCTTTGTACAACTTTTTTGCATCATTTTGATACTTATTTCTAGTACGTTTAATTAACTGAAGGGAAAAAAACCAGAACAAAAATTAAGGAAATTGAGAAAATACTGTAATCAAGCATTACCAATGCTTCCCCAACTCCACAAGGCTAGATGTGTTTTTACCTTATTGCAGTACTCAATTGCTTTAATGTATTCCCGTAGCTTTAAGTAGCACATAGCAAGGTTGAGGAAGGCTGCCAACAATAAAGATTCTGAAGCTTTAGATTCCCTTTCTGATAAGCCATATTCCATTTCTAACCAGGATACGATCTTTCCATACTGAATTACTGCTTGCAAGTACTTGCCTTCCTAAGAATAAGATTAAATAAGGTTAAAGAAGAGTATGAAAAGTGGAACATATTTATTTCTTAAATATCAGTTATAACTTGAACAATCAGTAACAGAGAATGAGGGGAAAGGGGAACATTTCCTAGGAAAGAAGTGGGCAAGTTGCAATTAAGAATTTTAATACCAGAAAGCTATAATTTTGGCTACATTATGACAGATCCACATTTATTGGACATCAACTGCTCAGACGATCTCCAAACCAGAGCTTATATAAAGTTCTACTTTTAAGAAAGCTATATATATCATTGAAAGGTAAAGACAAAGGTGGATGTTAAGAAGGACAGATTCTCTGAGCAAATAAATAAACTACAGAAGGCTTATCAATAGGAGAGAAGATTTTTCATGTTAGCATTGCTAGAATGCTGACACATACCTTAAAATACACAGTTCCTTTTTCTTTGACAATGGCAGCCTGTTCTAATTTCTCTTTGGTGTCCATCTCCCAGGATTCTTTGGCCTATAACCAAGAATTTATAGGAATAATCGAACAACAGAAAGTGATGTAATGCTGAAAATCTAAACTATACTTCATAATATAGTAAGATTTGTTGACTCTTGCTAATTTCAAATTTAGTATTACTTAATCCCAATAAGGTGTCCTTTTAAAACCGCTGCAAAAGCTAATAGCAAGCAATGAAATAATTATATATAAAAATATTCACAAATTTATATTTGGCTTTAGAACTTAAGGCAGAATGAAATTTGAAGTAGCCCCATATTGATATCATTGATATTTTCTTTCCAGTCCAAATTATATTCAGCTCACCTAAATCTGCCCTGAAGACAGAAGAGTTAAAAAATATGAAAGGATAACCCAGAATATTGAAAGAAGCCTATACAATCCTCTTGAGGGTAGACAGATTTCTTTCATTTAAGTTTCCTTCCTGTTAACATTTCCCATTATAGATTGGCATCAATGCTCCACCTTATGTACATCTTGTTCCTTCCCTGTACTTTACAGAGATGGTACATTCTCCATCACCCTAAAAAGGGCACAGCCTGTTCAGCAATTTTGCCCTGCCCTCCTTTCAGTACTGTTTGGCAGGACATGTTTTTTTTTCTACAACCAGAAAAAGAAGTACAAAAGGAACAAGCCTAGGACAAGTCTTGGACCCCACCCAAAACAATAAAACACATACAAGAACACTGTGATCCTAGCTGACATATCTTTACCAACTTTTGTGACAAACGTGCCGGATGGAGCTGGAAATGGATCTTCCTAAATGTATTCACTGTAGAAAAGTTCCTGTGGGTAAACATCCAATGTGTACAGGATGGTTTGTTATTTGAAGAAATTCCATTCTTACCTTTTCAAAGCTTTTCAAAGTAACTTCATACATAAGTTCAGCATTTGGTTCTATGCCAAATACAGGCTTTCCAGCTTCACCAAACCCATATCTAAAACAAAGCATGGGAAAATAATAATAATAGAAATGACTCAGGATAAGGCACATTATTCAGCATTCTGGATATTTACACTCATAGGGAGATAATTGGTTAGCTACATATCAGGTCCTGGAAACAAAACATGGGTTGCCTAGGAAACCAATGTCTGAGTAGCTCATTTGGGGCAAAACATTTATATACTATAATGGACTCAATGTTATTACTTTGTATTCAGATTGGATGCAATTATAATGCATTCTATTCAATTTTTCATGCGTTTATTATCCTTTAATATTTTTCAAAATCTTGAAATTACACTAAACAGTCGATATGCAAATGGTAAGAATATTTGAAATAATTGCTTAATTCTATCTACTGTTTAAATATATTATTTTAAACATATTTAAAAAGAAATAGTTTATTCTAAAACAATTTACATTACATAACAATCTTACTGCCAGCTACCACCACCTACCAGCTATGGTGTTAAGCATAAATGAGATCTGTATAAAACCTATGTAAAAGTAGATTGAGAGCCAGGTTGTTGTAGTGGTTAAATGTATCAGGCTAGAAACTGGGAGACTGGGAGTTCTAATCTTGCTCTAGGCATGAAATCCACTAATGATTTTGGGCCACTAACTTACTCAGTCTGGGAAGGAACCAATGGCAAGCCACTTTCAAAAATCTTGGGGGAAAAAAAACTCCACCTGTATAGCAGGGGTGTCAAACTCAATTTCATTGAGGGCTGCATCAGGGTTGTTCGACCTTGGGGGCAGGGTGGGCGTGGCCAGCTTGACGTCACTCATGTTGAGGGCGTCTGTGGTGGCCCAAGTGCTCTGTCAGCGAAAACGGGGCTCCAGAGCTCCATTTTCAGCTGTGACAGCCTCCTGCTGCCCTCTGCCAGTGAAAATGGAGCTCAGGAGGAGGGAGGGTGCGCCCTCCAAGCCTTGTTTTCACTGGCAGAAAGTGAAAGGAGGCTATTGTAGCTGAAAACTGAGCATGGGAGGGCCGCACACAGCCCTCTCAAGCTCCATTTTTGCTGACAGAGGCCCCTCGGGCCGGTCCTTTGCTGTTTCTAGAGTGGCCCCACAGGCCAGATCTAAGCACCCCATGGGCTGGATCCAGGCCCCCGGGCCTTGAGTTTGACACCCCTGCTGTAGAGGCTTCTCCAGGTGGACATTGGAAGCCAAGACTTGAGCTAAAGGTATCAACTAAATAAATGGGGTGGGAGAACAAACATCCCCTCCCACATTTCTTACTGTGTTCCTATATGCAAGATACAGTGTTCTCCTCTTTGCATCTTCTCCAGAGCTTTGTCAATTCCAATGGGAATGTCATGGTCTTCCCCTTCTCCAACAGTGAATGCTACATCTCTACAATCAAACATTCTGCCATCACAAAACCCTTTCAATTGGACTGTATGGGAGAGAGAGAAATGTTATGGAATGTAAGGCATTACCAACATTTCAATATGCATTAAACAGCATGACCAAAACACATTATTTGTTGACATTCTTGCCTTTACCATGGCTGGCATAACAGAAGAACTTGGTCTCAAACAAACTTCAAAATCACATAGTTTTTGACTTTTCCCTATTTCTAAAATGAGCTCATGCTTAAACTGATTGATGTTACCTTTTTTTTAAAAAAAAAAGTAGATAAATTTTATTTACTTATTTATTACATTTATGTGCCATCCATCTTGTCTAGAGGCAACTGTTCTTAGCCTACAGAACTGAAGACAGGTTTATTCACATTGTGGGCCAGTTTTCTGAGGCAATGGTGTGAAGATGGCAGCTCTCAGTATCAGGCAGCAAAATCCTGCCTTTTTTTGAACCCAGACTGGAATTGTGCTGCAAAAGCTACTAGCATTCTGCCCGAACACAAAAAGCTGCCAAATGGCACTGCATTACATTGGCAGGATATAATTTCTTTGATACTTTGGGGAGAACAAGGTGAATTTAGATAGGAGCAAGAACTGAGAAGAGTAATTTGCTTCAAAAGGAAGAGCCAAACAGCTTTATCTTTGTTGCCAGGCAGAGTATTATGTCTCTGTTCTGTCCATGCTGTGAACAAGGCATTTGCTTGCTTTATTGTAAGTACTATAGATTAATATTACAATTTATAAATATGAATAGTTTCTGTTTGTGTTTTGTTATTTAGTAATGGAACGACAACAAACGACAAGATTTCAGTAATATTCTTAAAGGAAGCTATGAGCAGATTCTAATGGAATAATTCCCTTTGCATTACAGCTCATGAAAGAAAAAGAGAACATGTATACATGCTGCCTAAAATAGCATTACGAAGGTTCGTGCTTGTCTGGTGTATGGTCAGGATAAAAGAAAAAAAATGCAAAATTAGCACAAACTGTTACAAATATCTCAGACATTTTTATAATTACACCTGCTAAGTAACCTGCAAGTATAGATATGGGAGATTTCCCCCCCTCAAAGGTAGATAAAATATTAAGTTGCAGAATGCTCTAAGAATACCATCCCACATAAATATGATCCTAGATATAAAATAAAGTTATAAGGTTAGTAACAAGGAATTAAGTGGTTGAGAATGTTGGTGTTCACTGATCATTAAAGTTAAGGAGGATTAGATCTGATTAGAAACTGATTATAAGACTATCATGGAAACCTCAAGGCCATAGGCTAGACTGGAAGTAGAAAACAATTCATGGAAGAAGGCAGTTGTAAAATACTTCTGTTATGTTGCCAAAAAAACAACAATAATAATAATTGGAAGGCATCCAAATAGGGAAGGCTAAGCCAGATTGTTGTTGACAGAAGTTATGCATATGTATACGCGTATGTAGGAACTGGCATTTATATGTGTGTGAGAATGACTGGGCATAACCTCTCTCACCAACCGTTTCCACCCTCTTTTGCAATCTCCAAAGCACTCAGTATAATCCACCAATCCCCAAATTGGGAGTGTTAAATTATTTCAAAGAATATGAAACCTGTATTCATTCTAAGCCAGTAATTGGGGTATACAAATGAGCAAGATGTCTCTCAATGACTGCAAAGGGAAAAGCCCAATGGCACATTGGCATGACAGGTTGTCAATACAGCTTAAAGCCTATGTCAAGTAAACACAGTAATTACTAAGTTACAGTGTGTTCTACAATGGAAATACATTAAGAATCTTGCAATCATGTAATGGGCATGCTCAAGGTCAGGCCACCATAGGAGATTTACCTAACCATAAAAATGGCTCCCTTGGCCAATCAAAAAATTCATTTACCAAAAGAGAAGTACGGTATTCCCTTCCTCACCTGAGAATATAGGGTTTTGGCAGTATTTATTTGTTTATATTTCATATATCTCAACCATCCATCTCCCTCAGAGAAAGGCTCTGGGTGATGTATAATATAATACCATCTCTCTAAAAATCATTTAGAAAGCAACATAGACAGAGGTAAATCAGAAGAGATACCTGGGAACATTCCAGAACCCAAGGCACCAATTGCCTATCTCTGCACAAATTCTGCTCTAATTTATCACCCAAACCAGGCAACGTATGAAGTCTAAGCTAGAGATTAGTTTATAGACTAGAATCTGCAAAATCCAGAATTGTATTCAGGCAATGCTGTTCTAAACGCCTAGATATTATCAAAAGTTTGTTTACTTGCCCATCATTCAATGTAACATTTGTATTCAGTGTATTCCATACTCTTCAACCAAGAAATGCTCAAGACAGCTATCTCACATAAATAAAAGATTCAGGTCAATCAGCATGGTTTGAATTTAAGTGATGTAGTTTACTCTGTTCTTTAGCTTACCAATGCCAGAATGTTAGGGTTACTTTTGTCTTTAAGGCACTACAACTTATTTATTTATTGTATTTATATACCGCCCAACTCCCAGAGGACTCTGGGCGGCTCACAACATGGATAAATACAACCTGGATAAATACAATGCTAAAATATACTTATATAATATAAAACAATTTAAAAAAAAAACTTCTTGTATTTGTATCCTATGTAAAAATTAGTTGAACCCTAGTAATCCTTTGCTTCTTTCTTGTAATTTCTAACCCTTGGCCTTCTCATACTGAAGTAATTATTTTGTGTTCTAATAAAAACAATTGCCAATATAAATATAAAACTAATATAAAACAAAACAACCCTTTCTTCTTAAAAGCCTTTTGCACTGGAAGCCAACATTACGAATTTTAGGTATCTGTGGATCATCAAGTATGCATATCATGAAATGTAGTAAGATACCAGAAACTTAGCATAAAATGCTATAAAATAAAATTGGATAGGAATTCAAAACCACTTTCCACCAGAGATTTTGTTCACATAAACAAAGAGCTCAAGTCCTTTTGAAATGTGAGCTTCATTCCATTATTATTATTTATAACGTTCTACATCTTACATTTTTCTTTCTATTTGACAATCTATTGAGTGCAATCTCTTATACTACTGTATATCAATAGAAAAATATGTTTTTCTGGATGGAAAAACAGAGCAAAAAGCATGTCCATATAATTCACTATTGTCTATACTGTTTAGTAATATAATAAAAAGAGGACTGCAATGTGGCTCTGAATTCTAGGAATTCTCTCTTTATGTCTGAGAAACAAGACTTTTTGCCATAGATACTTAAGATCCTTGGAAGTATGCTTTTCACTTTCCAAGTCCTGTCCTATGACTCTCCAATTGCTGGTAACAATTGTTTGTCTTTTGCAAAAACAAACAAAAGGAAATCCAAACAGTATTTTTCTTTTCTTGAGCAATGTGAATATCCTTTCTAAGTACCCTATCTGATGCAATATTTAGGTGTTGTATTGTGTATATTTCTCTAAAGTATGTTATGAGTGGCCTAAGGGAACATGAAATCTGTTTATAGTGATACACGGAAGACTTGCAGTACTGAAATTGTTAGTCACTGTATCACTGGAGCAAAGGGGTCAAAAATACTATGGCATCACCTTATGTGTTATGATATTTTTGACTAGTAGACATGTATCTAGATTAATTATCTCCCTGTATTCTTAGGCAGCATATTGTGTTAGTGTCAACACAGAATCTACTGATCACTGTGAAGGAATTTCCAAAGATTCTAATCTATTATTTTAAAGACATTTCTATTTTCCAGGTATAGTTTTGAGTATATATTATGTACAACAATCTTTCTGATGTAAAATATCACTGTATATTATTGTTTTTGTAGAATTTATGCGAGCTGTCCATTGAAAATAAGATAAAAAGCAAAATATTTTGTATAACTGTAACTGGACAATAACATGTCATCCTAATTTAAAAAGTAGTGGCAATTTAGTGTGAACTTTGAAACTTCTTTTCCAGATAATAAAATGGGTTCCTGCAATGTTTTGTTAACTTTATAGTTTACACACAGTATCTTTATCAGAAGGTATGAAGTGTGGGGGATTGTGGCTAGAAAAAAGTGTAATGTACAAATTTCAAAATAATTAGCTCATATATAAATATAATATTAAATATATACTACCGGTAGTTTGGGGTGGTCCCATTCTGTTCTGTGTCAACAATCTTAATCAACTAAATTCACTCTTTGATAGAATGATTCTGCATGAATTGTATAAATATAGTACAGGAAATACTTCCATAACATGATTATCAAAGCTTACTTAAATACTATCTGAAAGAGATCACTTGGGTTGAATTACACTTGGATTGCACAGTAAGAAATTCCAGCCAGACTAGGGAACATCAGTTCAGCTGTTGAGTTGACTTATTGTTTTCTCTGTGCCTAGAGCAATTTTGTTTTGAAGAGCACAGAACATTGTGTTCTTAATGTGGCTGGCACATGAACTCTGTGCACTGACAGCAATTTGTACAACTTGATTATAACAGCAGAGGGCTGCATAGTAACTTGAAATGCAAATATTCAAGCAGTCTGTGTTTTAGGAAGCATAGCAGTGAAATAGGTCCTATCATTCAAGTTAATAAGACTGTCTTCATAAATCCTACCCTAAGATTTTAACACAACTACATGTATGTCCTAATTATAGTAACATCAGGAGTCTTTGAATTAGCTTCCTAGCTAATGCTGGGTTTTACTACAACTCAGCAAAAACACTATCAGTTAATGATTGTTGTGCAAGTTTAACCGCCCGCTTGTCTTCAAAGTATAGTCAGAACTACTTTTCTGGTTTTCCGCCAACCTACTATATATTCATATTAAATCAATCAAAACATTTCCACTTCACTATAGTTGACAAGAAATCTGAAATGGGTTCTCAATCCAAAGACTTTTGTCTCCTAGAATAGAAGATAATAACAGATATATTTATTTATTTAGAAAATTTATATAGCCACCTACTTGCTCACAGCAACTCTAAGTGGCTTACAAAGAATACAAACATAGTATAGAATTTTTTTTTAAAAAAAAAAATCCCTTACCCCGGGTAACAACATACAGCCAAATAAGCCATTTGACTGGCTCCATCCCCCTCTGGGTTTCCAGGCTCACAGGCACAATATATTTACTTCATTTGGAGCATCTTATTTCCATGCCACTCACAACTTATTTTAGGGTTGTTATCATAATTTTTGACAATACAGATACAATCTAAGGTCAGAAGATGTGGAAGCAATACTACTTAATATGTTTCCCTGAATTGGCAATCCCGAGAAAATGATGACAGAACAAACAGGGAATTAGAACAGGCACGAATAAAACTCCAGTCCTACAGGATAACAGCCTACATGATCAGGGAAGGAAGCAAAAGGGAGGAGGGGGGAAAGCGTTAGTAACAGTGCATGCAGAACAGGCAATCAACATCACCTCTTTTTCCTACAGTAATTTGTTTCCAAGATAAGTTGTTGTTGTTGTTTTTTAAAAAAGCTACCAAAAAAAAAAGCAGAACGCTAGCAAGGATGTGGAAGCACAATGCCTTGCCAGTTGCAGGTCTGTGCACATGTAATAAGCACCAGGTGATTGATCAGGAGAAGCTGAGAGGGACAGAAATAAAGTAACAGTGAAAACTGGTAAAGATGTGTTGGAAGCATCCCACATTCAATTTGACAGTTCTACTGCTGTTACAGAGAAAGGATACCACTCTAACGGAACATAAAATTATCCTTCAAAATAGGCAAATCCCATGGGAGATAGACAAACTACAGACACCTTTATCTGGCAAGAATGTGTCTGTTAGAAGCTTCTATGCTGGGATTCAGTATTAGAAGCATAGGGTGATGAGTGTCATGGACAAACACATGTACAAACTGCTCCTACAGGCATGAAGCCTGTTGATTATCACATGCCATCTAGATATTCTAACATAAGGAATGAAGAACCCTACCCTACAGTATCAGTAGAATATTATTCTTTCTCCTGTCAATAATATTCTTTATAATTTAAATAACAAGTTTATAAAAAGGCAGACTATATTTTCCCAACTTTTTTTTCCCACAAGGGGGAGAAGAGAAGCCCTGGGAAACTCCAGCTTGATAGAAAGAAAACTGTGTTAGAAAATTAAACTAACCTCCACTACTGTGCCTGGATCTTATCTTTTAGACAAATACCAGAAATGATTCAAATGACTTTAGCACCTATTTCCCATAAGCCTCATCAGTAATAAAGCAAGATGAGGAAGATGAGGTAGTTGTTCTCTCAGTTAATGGAAAATATTAACAGATGGCTGCCCTGTGCTTTTTATTGGGGTGTGTGTGTGTGTGTGTGTGTGTGTGTGTGTGTGTATATATATAGATACATCTTGGTGTGTTCGGGTCTTTTCCCGTGTAAGGTTGAGGGTATCTTGGCGACGTTTCGATGAGGTCTCACTC